>JALPQI010006228.1:0-47298 GCA_025490895.1 Thaumatotibia leucotreta
GTTTATTCTACACATTTACAAAGTTCGTAGATTTCGAATATACCCTGCAGTATCGAATATAAAAACAAGTCTGCAGTAGGCAGGTATCTAAGTGTTTATGCCCAGACTCGCGCAGTGCTTGACTTATAGAACAGTCAAACGAAGCAGTTAATATTATTTCGTTTATTCTAGCATGGCTTTAATAATCGAGAAATCAATATGTAGTCTCATTTAATATGAAGTTGTTGTATAACAGCGAGATATATTATTCATTGCAATAATAATTCATTATGTAGCATTAAACAATAGGTAAGTATTTTGGGTTTTACTGTAAATTGTGGGTATATCATATTAATATGTAAATTTATACCAACAGTTCATAAATATAGGAACAAAAAAATATATATATATTTGTTCATATATTTATGAACTCAACTGTACTGCACTGTACTGTACTGTATATATATGTATACATATATATATATACACGGTGTTTCACTTAACACCAAAAACCAGAAAACCGTTTGTTCAGAATCGGGAGTAGAATCGATTGAGCTATATCTTGATGGGGGTAATATTTTTGTTTTTATTTGTATTTTTAGTTATTTTTTACATGCCCAGTCTACAAATTCTTAATACAACATTCACAATATTGTGCATGTTGCATTGCTGAAGGTTGTATACCTTTTTCAGTATTTTGGTAATAATGGCTGGTTACCTGGACGATTATTTTTTCCGCTACGATTTTGACGTTGTTTGTCAATTTGATTTGTATGTTCATTGCGTTGATATTTCTAATTATCATGGCGTTTAGATTCACGAACGTTCAATACTGTGAAATGATAAGAACGCTAGTACGCCGCAATATGCCAATGTCAATTTAGCGGTAAGAAATTATCACGAGGAGTTTGGTGTCGCCGTGTCGAATGCCACCATGGCCGCAGCTACTCAACGACTTCGGGACTACGGTATTTTTCGACTACCAATGGCCAGAGAAAGGCATGATGAAATGAACCCTGATTTCGAGGAGGCCGTCTTAGAATATTTTCGCGTTAATCCGACGGCTAGCACACGACAAGCTGGTCGTCGGTTTAACTGTGATCATAAGAATATTTGGAGAATTTTAAAGACGACCAGCAACACCCTTTTCACTATCGTCTGTCAGTAGCTCAACCCCCTAGATTATGAACCCCGCCCGTGAACATCCGCGAACACCGTAACTTGTAAATAAAGTTGTAAATAAGTTTATTTTTATAATTTTTATGGATGTACATTATTGGTCATTACAGTAAATATCTATGACTTGAAAGAGTTGCTTTTTTATTTTCTTGCGTGACATAGTTTTGTACTTAAACATTTCTGAGAGAGCATTCGGTCGTTCGTGTGGTATAAAATACCTACGTATAAAAACGAACAAAAGATCCCGTCTAAATAAAAGAGACATGGCGATACTCGCATGGCGGTGATAGTTCGCCGCTGCAATAGTTCATAGTTGACTCGCTCGCGGTGAGACTGGTGCCTGAAGAGCTCGTTCCCGCATGTCGGCTGTCGGGCCGATTTTCAATCAAATGTCGGCGTCACTGTTCCCACTATGTAGGTTGTCGGTCCGATTTTTAATCGGGTGTTGGCGTACTGTTCAATCAGTGGCAGCGACACGCGGGCGTCTGATGGGGGGCGGCGCGGGCAGAGTCGGCCCGACACCCGACAAAATGTGAACATCGCCATTCTGCCACCGGAACGGCCGATTAATAATCGGCCCAAATCCGACATAGTAGGAACGAGCTCTTAGATACTGGTCTCACCATAAGCTACTAAGCTATGAACTAACGGCTATAAACACGAACAAAAGATACACACTCTCGTGTAAAAAAAAGAGACCCGGCCTTCCAGCCCTTTACAACATTGGCCGAACATAGGAGATCATACGGACGCACCTATACAAGTTCTAAAGTTGCGTCCCGTACGATCGCCCATGATCGGCAACTGTGGAGAAGGGCCTTTAAACTTCACTTTCTGTCCGCCCGTTTGTGTGTCCGCTTGTCTGTAACCAGGTTGTTATTTTATGAGCTGTGATAGCTAAACAGTCGATTTTTTACAGATATAATGTTAACATATTCCTGTTGCCACAGATACACCACACACCACCATACAACACCATTAGGTGTTTGCGTTTTGCTCTTTCTAACTTACTTTGCTAAAAAGAGACTGCTGCTGGTGGTAAAAAGAGACTAAAAATAGTCTTTTTCCATACATACATTTGATAAGAACAATTATTTTTAATTCTATAGGTCAAACTGACCTTTTTATAAACTATTTGTTAGAAGATTGTCTTTTAAGAATTAAAAAGACATATCTTCTAACAAAAAGTTTGGAGGAGCGACATGTCAACTGACCGTTTTTAATTAAACCCAGTGACATCACAGGTAATTCAGAAATAGAAAACTTACGTACATCTCTTTTTGACACCGAATTTAATTGGCAAGCGAGATAAGGATAGTTGTATAATAAATGTTGTGCTACATCTATGCTTTAGTACTTAATCCTTGGTGCAACTGGCCTAATTTGAAAACGCTCGAGTGTCATAAGAAATCGAACTCGTACCTAATTACAACCTTGTCATTTTGAATGTTGGGTTAAGTTTGCTTAGCTGTTCAATTTAAAGTTTACTGTGACAAAGCTTTAAAGTGGTTTACAGTGACATAGCTGTCTTTTGGTAAATCTTATGTCGTTGCAATAATGTACACAAATAAATAGTTTCAAGGTTTATGATGGCAGCTAGCAATTGTTTTATTGAGTGTAGAGTTAAAAGTCGAGTAGAGCTGTACAGAAAATAAAACATCCAATAAAAAAATAAATAAACAACGCCTTAAAAAATGAATACTATAGATAAGTTTAAAAAAATAAAAATCAGTTGGGGTGTCTGAGGTTTTGAGTGTTACCAGAAACACGGTGTATATATACAGGGTTATTTTTTCACCGGTACAATAAATTTTCCCACATATTTGGTATCGATAATAGATTACATTTATCAAATAAAATTGACATTTTTTTTTTTCATTTATTATTAATTTATCCTTCATGCAAATGCAAAATAATGGGCCTACTAATGATAAGACGTCAACGGGGTGCGGGACGCAGAGGGCGGCGGAAAGGGGTGAGCGACCTGCGCACGAGTTGGCAACATAGCAGTTACCTCAATCTCGGTGACTAGGTCAGGGACGGTCAATGTCACGGTTGACGTAGGTATGTGCGCACGCGCCGCATCGTACTACCTTCAGTCGGAAATTGCTCGTACGAAATGGTTCGTAGTTATTTTCTCATTGGGGAAAATGCAGTGGCAGCCCAGCGGCTATACGCTGAAGAAAGTGTGCCCGCCTGGAAAATGCCAGTGTTATAGCTATGGCCAGCCAGGTCAACAGATTTGACCCCGTGTGACTGTTTTTGTGGGGTGAGGGTAGGCCCAAAATTTAAACGACTTAAAAAATCTAATAATAAGTGCATTTGATGAACTTAAAAGTGAGAACTACAGACTTGTGTTGGGAAATATCGAAGGAAACATTCAAAAACGGGCAAGAGCGTGTTTAGATAACCACGGCCAACATTTTGAACACTTGCTCAAGTATGTGAATTAATTAATTAGTATGAGAAATGGACTCCATTAATCAGGTATGTTTTTTTTATTCCAATCATTGTGCATAAAGTTGATTTCAAGTGTTTAAATACGCCTCAATGAAGAAAGTTTCTGTCCTTAGTGCAAGTATGAAGGAAGATTTGGGATCAAGTAAGATTTTTTTGCCAAGTCATAATCATAAGTTGATTATCATTACCGCTTTTCTAAGCCGCCATGCCACGTGCGATGACGTTGTAAACAAACAGTTGCCAGTTCGTGTGTTTTGCTAGTTATGTACATTGATAATGCGTAATGCGTCCAATTTTCTTATTAGGTTTGCGGATAAGTTCAAACATCGGTAGTTTAGTTTTTTTTTTTTCTAAAGGGGTAGTAACAAAAAATGCTAGTATTCTGTAACTTGGACTACTATTACGTATGTTGATTTTTTGTACTGGTGAAAAAATAACCCTGTATATGATCAAAACCAAGGCTTCAAAAATAAATTAACCCTTAAATCGACAACGACATTTTTTTTGAAAAAATACATAAAACTATAGTTTTTGTGCCTATTTATATGATTTTAAATAACAGAAAATTAAGAAAAAAAATCGCTTATGGATAGTTTTTCAGAAATCATATGTCAAGTATGTTGCACGTTGCCAACTATGCAGTGAATAGGTATTGGGCTTGAACGTCCAGTATTTTTGCCATTGCCAATTGTACGATTAATTTAGTTTATTATATTTTTGTTTTTTTTACATATATTATATGAAACAAGATATTTTATGTCAAAATCCTTATTTAAAAACTTATAATTTCAATAAGTAACTAGTAATATCTTAGAAACTGTGGACTACAAATGAAAAAAAGGGACACTGAAATTCAAGGCTGAAAAATAGGCTGACATAAAAAAATATAAGTTTTTATAAATGGTAAATATAAATTCACGTGGTTCTATGTGGCCTGTGATTTCAGTGTATCTTTTTTCCATTTGTAGTTCACAGGTTCTACGATTTAGGTTCACAATTTAGTAAAATCAATGCATTTAGAGCGGCTTAGTTTACTTGGCTCATAATCAACAGCGATGTCCGAATGATGTCCTTATCATATGGGAAGCAAAACTTTTTTCAGATTGACTTTTGTTTACATGTTTGTTGGACTTAAATAAAAGAAATTAAGTCACTCCAATCAAAAATCAATACTGGGAGTCACTGAAAATATGCTGTTTTCTGTACTGCTGTGCAGCATCTTCCTCGTCTGAGTTTTCGGCATCTAGGAAACTTTTTTTGGACTAGAAATCACACAGCTTTATTAGAAATACATTACATAAAAATAATATATAAATATATTAATAATTCTTTGATATATTGGGCAGCAAAAGCTCATTGAGTGCGAAGATCTATTTCGTTATTAGTACCTACGTCGTTATGAGTAGTATGTAAAAAAATAGCCATATGGCGATATTATGATATAGATGTTATTGCAGGTCACTTAGTACTGGTTTTTACATAAAAAGTGTCCCATTTTCATTTCATTTGAGTGGTTTTACTCGAAATTATAATGTGTTGATGAAGCACGGCAACATTGGCAACGAGAAAAATACTGGACATAGTTAAAACACCGTATCATTGGCAACGGTTAATATACTGGACATAGCAACAACAACATAAAACATGGCGTAGTTGCCAACGGGAAAAATACTAGACATTCTACTTTGCAAGGTATAAACTCATTGATGAACTGTGTTAGAAGTTTCAATTAAATAGAAATATGTACTTCAAGTATTTAGTTAAATAGATGTGCAAATTAAACAATACCTTATCATACAAAATTACGAAAAAAAAATTGTTAACGTTAGGCCGGGCGACGTGTCCTTCCCAATTGGGTATCTTGGCGGCGATTTATGACAAACTAGCGTTTCTGTTGGCTCGACACATTTTTTTTTCAGAATAATAATCATTATGCAATACACTTACACTGCTTAGTTTTCGCTTCAGCGTTTTGGTTTCTTGTGTAGATTTTTGTATTTTGGATGTCTAGTATTTTACACGGTATCGAATTAAGGGTTAATATAAAAAGATCTGCATCTGAACATATTTACCAATCAAAAATATGTGTACATATTATTATATGTAATATTAATCTGAGCATGTGTCACATTCATACAGTCAAGTGCAAAAATAAGTATCGAAAGAATCCGTTCATAAATATATTACGACGTTCTTATTACACAGAATTAGAGTGCACTGGGACAAATTTTTGAACGTTTTTGTATACCCCTTATTTTGTCTTCGACTGTACATATGTAAGCAACTGAAAAATCATAAACCTCTGGCTAGGCCGTTGGCCCTAAGAATTGTATGCTTGGTACTCTACAGACAAAACTCCTCAATTAGTAACGTATATTTTGAGGTAATATCTGGTTGAATGGTAATACGTGTATATATTTAAATAAGTAACCAATAAAATATTATGTGCCTATTTAATTATTTATAAAAGGACTAACCCCCTTATTCATAACATAATTGTTTCATAACCTAGTAATCTAATAATAAGTAAGTATCGTTTGTCAGTTTCCGTCTTATTGAATTATTGAAAAGACAGAAAGGGACAAACCATACTTATCAGCTTGCTAGGTTAGGAGACGTTTATGAATAAAGGGTTACATTAAAATTAAATGAAATAAAAAAGATTTCTAGTATTTGTGGAGTTATATATTTCATGACTAACTACGAACAAGTCGATGGCTTGCTTTTAAATCGTGAATATCTGTTATAAACTACTGAAAATTGTCGAGCATGCATGGGGGTTTGATCGATATACTTGTATAGGAGCTATCGATTCTCGACATTTTATCGCTGGTAGTGAAGACACCTCGTATTTATATGCTTACACGAAAACTGTTAATTGGTAGATTAAAAATAAAACCTTGTTTGTGTTTGTAGTTTAATACTTTGAAGTGTACTTAAAAGCCTATTAAGCTTTCTGAAGTAAATAGTTAAGTACACGTCTAGAAGATTAAACAGGTGTATCAAGTGAACTGTTTGTAGATAACTCTTATTATGTAACGTGCTTAACTAATGGTATTATTCCTATCGTAATTCTGATAAACGAGATCTTATGGCAGTGACTTTTATTGTAGTCAATTAAAGCTGCTATTGGAATTGTAGCTAGCTATTGACAGGCTCAATTTTACGACCTTAGAAAATCCTTACACGGACGTTTTCTTTGTATTTGGTTGTACGTAATACTAATATGTTATAGCTTTAGCATCAATAAAAATAAAAACCGGCCAAGTGCGAGTCGGACTCGCGCGCAGAGGGTTCCGTACCATTATCAATTTATTATTAAAAAAATACAGTTAAATCAACCTACCTCAAAAACTATAGGAGATAATTTTATCAAACCAAAAATCGTTGATAGAGTTTATTAATGTTCGTAACATATATTTTTTTCAGAATTTTATATCGCGTAGTTTAAAAAATAGAGGGGGGGGGGACACATTTTTCAGACTTTGAGACCTGATATCTCGAAAACGATTTGCTTAAATAAAAATGTGATGTGTAAACCTTTATATCATTTTCAAAGACCTTTCTATTAATACCCCACACGCTTATGTACAACTAAAAAAAAAATTCTATCCCTCAGTTACATGTATGGAGGGACATTCCTGTAGCGGTTTATACAACACATATCCTTACCAAATTTCGTTACTGTAGCATTTATAGTTTCCGAGTAAATTGGCTGTGACAGACGGACAGACGGACAGACGGACAGACGGACATGACGAATCTATAAGGGTTCCGTTTTTGCCATTTTGGCTACGGAACCCTAAAAAGTAATGAAATCTGTATGTATTTTCATATCGTTGTTCTACTACTTTCGTATCCCTGTACTCGTAAGGATTTTCATTGTGTCAACTGCGCCACTGACCAAGTGACCAATTACCAAGCCAATTACCATTACTTCAAATTACAGGTACCTAAACTGTTATTTGCTAATTTATTGTTTATTTTACTAATATCATTACCTACACTCTTTACACATACAGTAATTGTAACTATACACAAAATGAAGAAGGATGATATATCATCTATTTGTCAGAAAAAATCGCGATAAATCTCTCGCACGTATATCCAGTACTATTTATTACATGTGGCCAGTCATACAACGAGCCGAGTAACGTTATAATTCGTACTCGTAGTAGGTATTTATTACACCTTTAATAAATACAAGATCATGATTACATATATTTTGAAAAATAATAAGTAGAAGGTGTACTATCTGATAAAAATGGATATTGTTTGACAAAATGATCTGAAGGAAGCCATATTACCACGAGACAGTTACACGTATTTTCCCGAACAAGTTTTCTACTTTTACACTTGGATTGTGAGAAATTAAAATGTACCTATGTAAATTTTTCTGAATGTATATATTATATTTTTCTCTAATATGCGTCGTGTTAAGGTTCAAGAAAATGCGGCTCTTTTATTTTATATCCTATAATTTGTTCACAGTCTATTTTTTACCTCTTAACCGCCAGGAATTTTTCATGGAGCATGCCATCGCCACCAATACAAAATTACACCACGCAGATCAGAGCTTGCATTTGAATGAGACTCATTTATACACCGTGAAAACCTAATCAGACCTTTGTCTGATTTATCAGACAAGTGCGAGGTGCGCTTGACATTGACTGTCTGATATATCAGACTACGGCGGTGAAAAGGTTAAGTGAGTGAGATGACATTTTGTGCAGTTTTATGGATGAACAGAGCCTAATGCTTTCGTCTCATTCATTGTACTGATAGCGGGCGAACGTATTAGGCTCTGTTCATCCATAAAATTGCACAAATGTCACCTAAATCACTTAAAAAAAAATTATTAAGAATTTATAGGAAACAAAAATAAAAGAGATACATTTTCCAGAACCTGATCAAGGGCCTGTTCACACTAGCGATTCACTTGGGCGATTTTAGAGCGATATCTATACAAAAATTGCACGCAGTGAACTCGCGGCGATTTCACCTCCATACAAAACTCGCTCGTAAATCGCAAGTGTGCATAGAGCCTAAGACGACTAAGAGGCTATCAGGGAAAAATATAATATTCATACCTTCGGAAAACTTTACATAGCCAATTACAAGTGCTTCACTCTAAAACGACTCGTACTTACTTCAATATATATATCTACTTCTCTGATAGAAAACTTTATTAAATATTGGCTGGGTCCCTCGACTTTGACAAACACATTATTTCTTATCGTAATTTTTGCGATAAGAAATTTTTGTGTAAGATGTCCCAAGATATTTATTTATTTATAAAAAGAAATAAATAAATTCCCCGTGAGAAAAGGGAACAATTTTAACAGCATATCCCTGAGGCTAAAAGTAGCAAAAATGTTATATGACTTTTGGTCAAATCTGCAAAAAAGTATTAATATTTAAACCACTCGGCCACTCCAGCTTAGTGAACACCACGCTTAGATACTTATTGTTAATTACTTTCATTTCAAAAGTATATTATCTTTCAAATTTTCCAATCTATCTTAATGTAGGAACGCACGCCCGAATTTTGCTTCTTACAATAATTTAGTCCCGCGCTGCGCTGCTATCCTGTCATTTACCTATAGTAAAACTTTTCGTTCTGCTTTCAATGTTCCCTCTTTAAATTCGTACTAAACTTTAGGAGTTTCGAAATAGCAAAGATCCGGAAGTTTCATAATATCGTCGTATAAGTTTTGTATAACTATTTTGACTAGAACCTGCTGGGACGATATATGCATCATTCACTTTTTAAGTAGGTACTTACTGTAAAAGAAAACGGTGGCCTAGTATACAAGGTGGAATTCGACGAGGGACCTTTACGGAAATGGGAGATAGTTAAGGCTATACTGAGCAACTTTTACTATGAGACCAACCCCGAAATCGTAAAAAAAAAACTTATCCATACAAAAAGGTACGGCATGTATACACACAATGTATGAAAGTCATTTTTTTTTTACGATTTCGGGGTTGGTCCCATAGTAAAAGTTGCTCAGTATAGCCTTAACTATCTCCCATTTCCGTAAAGGTCCCTCGTCGACTTCCACCTTGTATAAAGTAACTACTTAATAAACTAATCAACTAGAGCTATACAACAACCACATCGTAAAGGATCGGCGTTTGGATGAACATACATAATATCCGAAAATGTTCACCACTCTGAAATCACATGATAAGAGAATTGAGAAAAAAGCTCGATTTTATCCCATGCCATCACTCAGACACGGCAGTTAAACTTTGCATATAATAAATAAATATCTTGAGATATTTTACACAAATCGACCTAGTCCCACGGTAAGCTCAATTAAGGCTTGTGATGTGGGTACCAGTCGACGATATACATATATATATAATAGATAGATATACATACAGATACTTAAATATATACGAGTACAGCCATGACCAAGGAACAAATATTTGTGATAAATAAATGTAGGAACGGAACGTATGAGTAGACTGACCGATGACGGAATGAACGAGTGAATTGTACGAGTGAACGAGTGTACTTGGATGGGTATGAGGAGAAGCCTGTAAGACGACCTAGCGAACGGACGTGGGAAATTTAAAATGTAACTTGACATACGACTGTTTTTCTAGAATTTTATTTTGTTTCGGACCGCTTAAGAAATATACTCCAAATTTAACCGCAAGAGTATTTTTACTTAAATCCCACACTACAGAAATTGGGGGCTCGTCCGGGATTGTAAAAAATCAAGCGGATTGAATTCGGCGACGACAGCGGACTTCTGGACCAAGCGCCATTACGACGAGGTGTCAAATAAGATTTCGACGACGTTTTTCTTCAAATTTCCCAACAACGACGATTATTAAAATACGACGACGATTTTACGACGACGATTATTAAAACACGACGACGATTACTGAAAATACGACGACGACGACGGCCTGATGGGCAAAAACGACAGACGTGCCAGCCGATACGAAACCGATTTTGAAGACGCAATGAACGGAGGCAGCGCGATGCTTCATTTGATGCAAGACCTCATCCCGAAATTCACGGGACAGGATAAGTTGTATCCTGTCACAAGGTGGATCGAGGAAATCGAGGATAATGCCGAGGTATTTGCTTGGAGCCCAGTACAGCAACTGTTGATGGCGAGGCGGTCATTGTCAGGTACGGCGGCGCTGTGGCTGCGGGCAGAGAAAACCTACAAGACGTGGGACGATCTTAAGACGGCGATCGCAAAGGAATTCCCAGACACGGTAGATATTAAGACAATACACGAATTGAGTTAAGATTCCATAATCATGTCTTGGAAACGTCCAAAAACTGTTTTTACCGTTTAAAAATATTGTACCGCATCCGCAAGTATTTGAGTATTGACACTCGCATTTATCTATGTGAATCCCTAATTCTTGCCAAGCTAAATTATGCCGACACTTGTGGGTGGTTGTTTATTGTCCCAAACCAAGAGGCTACTCCAGCGCGTTCAGAATGCATGTGCTAGATTTTGTTTTCACATACCGCCTAGAACTCATGTGACTCCTTTTCTTAATCGAAGAGGGTTACTAAACATGGAGTCGCGAAGTTCAATGCATTTTGCTTGTCTGCTGTTTGGCATAGTGAGGACTTTGACACCCAAGTATCTTAGTGCTAAGTTGCAATTTTCGCAACGTCATATTAGGGGTGCAGCCCGTCTTAATTGTCCTCGGCACAAAACGTGTGCATTTCGTGGCAGTTTCAGATACTCTGCTACGAAGTGCTGGAACAATATTCCACCACCTATAAGAAACTCTGTATCTATTCAATCGTTTAAGGTTAAATACAAAAAGTATGTTCTAGATCGGCAAAGGATGTCAAATGGTGAGCAGTAGTTGCGAGTATTACGATAGGACATTGATGCTAAATAGTTTTTGTTATTGCCATATTATTCTGTCTCACTTTTTTCATTTTATTTTTTATTCTTTGTTTTTGTGTAATTGACAACCTGTAGCAATCAATAGAACTGTAATTTTAACATTAACAACATGTTTTGATGCCTCTCATTGCTTACTATGTCATATATATATTATTTTGTCACTAAGCTACTATTATTTAAGTGTGGGAAATAATGATTATAACATAACTACATATCATGATATCACTGAAATGTTAATCATAGTGCAACCTCAATGTTTATCCTCTTTTTCTGTTTGGTCCAATTTTCTTGTATTGTATCTTACATTAATATAAGTACTTAATATGTTATTGTAATTGAAGGGACGTTTACGGAAGTAGCATGGCTGACTACCCTGGTGGACACCTACGGTCATTATAAATGCTCCTTTAGAGGTGTCAACCTGTCTAAGCAGCTGTATGTTTCTCTGAACGTCCCTGCAACTGTAATTTGCACCTTTGTTTGTAACGTGCGGTGGCCCTCGAAAGGGTTTCCACGGAAGATCAGCGTCTGGGTATCCAAAAGGTACTCTGACACATGCTGAGTGGCGACCTTTTCAGTGACGCTAAATTAGGTTTTATTTTCTTTTTTGTTTGTTTTATTAATGATACGTGTTCCAGTTTAGTGTCCTGAATAAATAATATTTCATTTCATTATATTTCATTTCAATTGATGAGCTCAAAAACGAAGAAAAGTGGAGAATCTAGCCTAGATTACATGTTGAGCATGAAAGAACTTGGAAAGCGAGGTAAGATGCCGGACTATGTCGCTATAAAATATATCGTGGATGGTATTCCCGATTCGCCGACAAACAAGATGATTCTCTACGGGGTAACGACGTATCAAGATCTAAAGGAAAAGTTGAAAATCTACGATATGATAAAAGAAAAGTCGAAAATTACAAATCCAAATCACGAAGCACGGAATAGCCGACCTAAACAAGCCGAAAATACACCTAAGAAGAGATGTTATAGTTGCGGTGAAAGTAGTCATATTTCCAACGAGTGCCCAAATAAACAGAAAGGCCTCAAATGCTTTAGATGCAATCAATTCGGTCATATTTCATCGCAATGTTCAGTTTCATCGACGGCAGGATCCAGTCAAAATTCATTAAGAAATTCGAATTCAAACCAAAATGGCGGCTCGAGTTCGACAATCAAACAAATGTGCGTTCAGAAGGAACGAATGAACGGAACGACGTCGACCGAATCATACGAATCACCAAACACGACAGCGACCGAAGGTGAAACGAACACTAACGAGACGGCGCGCGCATCGAACGAAACGCAACTGAACGAACGGAATGAGAATGACAGACCGAATCACGGAGCGCATAATATGCCAACGATGAGTGTCAACAACAAAAACAATGGCGGCGTACAACCGGTTAACGAAGAAAGCAAACCAATGAAAGACGTGACTTTATTTAAGAAAACTATTCCGGCGTTGATTGATTCGGGTTCAGATTTAAATTTAATTACGTGCGAGTGTTTGAAAATTCTAAATTCCCCGGACTATATTCGGAATGACGTTGCAATGACGGGATTTGGTTCGACGCGAGTGCAATCCAGTGGAAATTTAATAACAAACATTATTATAGATGGACAGTGTTACGAAGATGTGAAGTTTTATATTGTGTCTAAGGGCGCTATGCCGTATTACATGCTTATAGGTCAGGAGTTTTTACGAAATGTAACTGTCGTTATGAGAGGCGATCGTGTGGTGTTTACGAAATGTGACATGAGCTGGCTTAGGGAGATTTTATTGTGTGGTGTGGATGTTTCTGATGTTGTAGGTTACGTGGACGACGAGGCGTTACGGCAGGAGGTGACGAAGCTGGTGGAAACATACCGACCAAACAAGACATGTGAGGCACCAGTTCAATTGCGTATTACTTTGAAGGACGACATGCCGATCGCGCAGCGACCACGACGATTAGCAATTGCTGAGCAAAGGGAAGTCGACCGCCAAGTGAAAGAGTGGCTGACAGAAGGCATCATTCGGGTAAGTTTTTCTGAATACGCTAGTCCCTTGGTGCTTGTGAAGAAGAAATACGGCAGTACTAGAATTTGCGTAGATTACAGGTTGATATATAAGAAGATGGTCAAGGACGAATATCCCTTGCCTGTCATCGAAGATTATATTGACAAGTTGTCAAAGGGTAAAGTGTTTAGTACACTTGATTTGAAGAATGGTTACTTCCATTTACCAGTGCATGACGATTCAATTAAATATACTTCTTTTGTAACGCACAACTCTCAATACGAGTTCCTTAGGGCTCCGTTCGGAATTTCCATATGCCCAAAGGTCTTTACAAGGTTTATGACGGTGATCTTTAGGGACCTGATTGAAAAGGAGTATGTCTTGATATTTATTGATGATGTGATAATTATTGCAGAGGACGAGGTACAGGCAGTACAGCGGTTGAAGGAAGTGCTAGCCCGTGCATCTCAGTATGGATTGATAGTCAACTGGAAGAAGTCTCAGCTGGTACAACGACGAGTGGAGGTACCTTGGACACGTGGTGGAAAATGGTACTGTAAGACCATCACCTGATAAGACGGACGCAGTGGTAAGGTTCCCACAACCAATTAATATCAAACAGTTGCGAGGATTTGTTGGTTTAACCTCATACTTTAGAAAGTTTATTCAGAACTTCGCTTTGATTGCGAGACCTCTGACTGATTTATTGAAAAAGGATACAGAGTTTGTATTTGAGGAACCTCACAAGGCTGCTTTCAATGAATTAAAGATGAAGTTAGCATGTTCACCTGTTTTAAGAATTTTCAACCCGAAGCTTGAGACGGAGTTGCATACAGATGCTTCGATGTTGGCTCTAGCAGCTATTTTGCTGCAACGATGTCCAGATGACGATCAGTTACACCCAGTGTACTACATGAGCAAGAAGACGAGTGATACTGAGAAAAAGTACTCAAGTTATCAATTGGAAGCTTTGGCAGTAATTGAAGGCGTGGAGAAATTTAGACAGTATTTGTATGGTATAAGGTTTAAAATTGTTACAGATTGCCAGGCATTTGAAATGACACTAAAAAAGAAGGACTTGTCTACACTTGTGGCGAGATGGGCTCTCATACTACAAGAGTATGACTATGAAGTGGAACACCGTACAGGTTCGCAGATGAGACATGTAGATGCGTTGAGCAGATCACCATATGCCTGTGTGGTAACACGAGAACTTCACCAGAAAGTTAAAGATGCTCAAGAGCAAGACGGAGGATTGATGGCTATTCGAGAAATTTTGAGAAATAAGACTTATTTGGATTACCATCTCGAACATGATGTGTTATACAAGGGAACGAAGCTAATTATACCAAGTGGTATGGAAGGAGATAATTATAATTAAGAAAATTCATGAGAAAGGACATTTTGCCAAAAAGAAGATGACGGAGATGATTGATAAAGACTACCACATCAAGGATTTGTCTAAGAAAATTGACGAATTTATGGTCACTTGTGTGCCTTGCCTATTGGCTACGAAGAAGGGTGGAAAACAAGAAGGATTTCTCCACTGTATTGATAAGGGGAGTGTTCCATTGGAGACGTTACATTGCGACCATGTTGGACCTCTCACAGAGACGAAGAAACAGTATAACTATATACTCACAGTGGTAGATGCATTTACGAAGTTTGTATGGGTGTACCCTACAAAAGGCACGACGGCCAAAGAGACTATAGCAAAGTTGAGTGCACATCAGCAGGTATTTGGAAATCCTACTAGAATAATCACAGATAGAGGCGCGGCGTTCACGAGCAACGACTTTAAAGAATACTGTGAATCAGCGGAGATTCATCATGTTCTAGTGACCACAGGAGTACCTCGAGGTAATGGACAGGTGGAACGCATCCATAGAATAATAATATCTGTGCTGACTAAACTATGTGTGTCAGAACCAGGACTGTGGTACCGACATGTACCTAGAGTGCAGACTGCCATCAACAGTACATACCAGAGAAGTATCAACACGACGCCTTATGAACTGCTGATAGGTACAAAGATGCGTACCAAAAAGACTTGCAGGTCTATGAACTGTTGCAACAAGAAAGTTATGACAGTTATGCAATAGAAAGAGAGGAGTTAAGAAAGTCTGCACAACAACAGATATTGAAGATCCAAGAGGAAAATAGAGCTACTTACAATAGACGGCGTAAGAAAAGTACAGTCTATCAAGTTGGAGAGAAAGTCGCTATACTGAGGACGCAGTATGGTACTTGCCTGAAACTTAAGCCGAAATATTATGGACCATACAGAGTAGTGGCGATCAGAGGGAAGGATCGGTATGACGTCGAGAAGGTGGACAGCTCGACGGAAGGGCCAGCGCGTACGTCGACGTCAGCTGACAACATGAAGCCGTGGCCCAGGGGTCAGTGAACTTCACCCTAAGGTCAGCGAACTCCATGTTGTATAAGGTAAGGTGTTGCATTTCTTAACATTTACCGACGCCTCTGGTAACGACGTTACATTTCGCGTAAAGCCACTACGTACATGATGTTTTGATATTCTATTTTATGCTGTTATATTGTGTTGTAAGGTGTTAATTTTATTTTGTACTGAAGTTGTTTTGTATGACTCATTAAGTTGTTTGATGTGATGTTGTTCCTATAGCATAGCTGGGGTACTACCTATGTAATGGTGATGACTGTACCTTAGTTATGTGCCTGAGAGCCCAGGCAAGTTGTAGGAGGGCCGACTGTAGGAACGGAACGTATGAGTAGACTGACCGATGACGGAATGAACGAGTGAATTGTACGAGTGAACGAGTGTACTTGGATGGGTTTGAACGATGGATCGAGGAGAAGCCTGTAAGACGACCTAGCGAACGGACGTGGGAAATTTAAAATGTAACTTGACATAAGACTGTTTTTCTAGAATTTTATTTTGTTTCGGACCGCTTAAGAAATATACTCCAAATTTAACCGCATGAGTATTTTTACTTCAGAATCAGAATCAGAAATCAGAATCAGAAATTTTATTTGCTAGAACACGTGTTTACAAAGGTGGTAGAATATAAATGTATCAGTATTCAGTCGAAGATACGACATGCAAATAATAAACAAATTTGACACTAATACAATAACACAATAATTAATATTTAATATAATCACAATCAGTAGTGTCCTTTTAAATAATAAAAAGATAATCGAATAATCAAACAATGTTTAGGAATAATTAATAAATTCAATTCGATATTATGACATTAGACATAAGATTAAAATAGAAGATAATAGGGCAGTGATTAAAAAATGGATGTCGAAAGTATTATTCAATGTAATTATATGTATAAATAAAAAATAATAATAAAAATGTCATGTGCAAAATTATGTATCTTTATAATCTAAGAATTCACTTACGCTATAGAAACATTTCTCAGACAGCCACTTTGTAATCCTAGTTCTAAATTGTTTTCCTTCTATTTGTTTTAGTTCGTAAGGAAGGCTATTGAATATAACTATGCACATATTGTAGGAGTTCCTGCCATATATGAAAGAACGAGATGGAGGCTGGTATAGCAAATCCTTGTATTGCGCCCTTCGATTTCCCGCAAATACCTCACTCCTCTTTTTAAAGAGTTCAGGGTGTTGTTTTACAAACAGGCATGCTTTTTTAATGTACATACATGGTAGAGGCAAAATATTAAATTCCTCAAACAGAGGTTTACAGCTGTCTGGAATCCAAGCATTGGCAATTGCACGGATGCACTTTTTTTGCCTAATAAACGCTTTTTCGATGTCGACAGAGCTACCCCAAAGTAAAAGCCCGTAGTTTAAAACAGACGAGACATATCCATAATAGGCGGTTTTTGCTGCTTGAATAGAAACAGTATTTCTAAGTTTCTTCAGCGCGTACACAAATTTGTCAAGTTTAGAGCAAACAATTTCGACATGGGTTTTCCAACTTAAATTTTCGTCAATTGTTATGCCAAGAAATTGAACCGTATGAGATTTTTCTATAGAAATGTCGTTATAATTGATGTCAAGGCCAGCGGGGGTAGTCTGATAGGAATGAAATTTAGTATAAACTGTTTTAGATAAGTTTACATTTAGGTTGTTTTGTTTGGTCCACATACTAATATCAACTAAGGCCTTATTTATGTCAGATTCATATGTCAGCGGATCATCTCCCCTGATCATCAACGTAGTAGTGTCATCCGCAAATAATATACACTTTTGGGTGGTAGCTTGAGGAAGGTCGTTTATATAATAACAACAACAAATAATGAAGCCCATGCATACGAAAATACATCTGAGAAAGATTTCTGATAAAAAAGTAACAACTGTTGGCAGCAACAATAAATATGGAGAAAGAACAGTAGCGTTTATAGCTCCAAGGTTATATAATGAATTGCCCCTAAACCTAAAAGAAACAATAAATGAAAAAAATAAAAAATCGGTACTAAAAAAGTATTTTTTAAAGGAAATTTAAACCTAATGAAACTTGCGCAATTCTTATCAAATATTATATATCAAATAAATAATTAATAAGGAAATAATAATAAAAAATAAAATAATAACTACATTACAGCTATTTATTCTAATAAAATTAGTTAATTCCGAAAACGAATCACCCCGTACCCGTGTTTCGCCCCACTAGAATCATGCAAACTCGTCCGGCCTATTGTAATTAAAGTCTTCACTGATCATAGGCATATGTTATAAGAGAAACCATGCCGCTTAGGATCTTTCTGCCACGCACGCCTCAGAGCGATAAGGAATGCAATGGAATGCGTGGTTTGCTGTGTACACGAATAACACGATTGAGTTGATCTATTACCGGCTTTGCAATTTTTCAACATATTGATACCTATTTATATGTATAAATTACAAAATTGTGATGTATAATGTATATAAATTAATATCTTCCCGCGATTCAGGTGTCGAGACAAACCCGATAGGGTTTTATGGCGCCTTTGTATTTAACCTTATGTATAATTTTAATATGAAATAAATAAATAAAAAAAAAATAATAATAAATCAAAAAAAGTAATGGGCCTAAGTTACTGCCTTGAGGAACTCCCCAACAATTTTCGCGAAAATCTGACCGAAACCTTTGTTTCACAAGACTTTTACCCCGACTGACTAATTTTGAGATTTCTGTGCACTGTTTTCTGCCTCCAAGGTAGCTTTTTAGCCAATCTAGTACTAAGCCTCTGACGCCATACAATTCAATCTTTTCCAAAAGCACACTATGATCGACTGTATCGAATGCCTTACTAAGGTCAAGAAAAATAGATGTAATAGGCATTTTATTGTTAATTGATTCAGATATGTGTTTAATAAAATGGAAGCAAGCTAACTCGGTCGAGTGACCCTTTCTAAATCCGTACTGATTTGGTTGCAAAATATTTTGTTTTTCAAAGTAGTTTGTAAGGCGCATGCACATGGCCTTTTCAAAAACCTTGGACAATACTGGGACTAGTGTTATAGGTCGATAATTGTTTGGATCGCTGCGATCACCTTTTTTAAATAAGGGTTTTACGATCGAGAGCTTTAATTGCTCTGGAAATGTGCCGTGACAAAAAGATAGGTTTATTAGATGCGTCAAGGGACGTATAAGGCTCCTTGCATTTAATTTTAAAATACTTATATCTTTACTTAAATCCCACACTACATAAATACACAAATAATGCCCTCGCCGGGATTCGAACCCGGAACTTCCAGCTTCGTAGGCAGGGTCACTACCAACTAGGCTACGGAGGCTGACCATATGAGCCAGAACACTTATACTATTTCAGTAAGTGTAATAGTAGATTCAAAACAGTGCGTAGGTAGATAGTGGAGTAGTTAGAAGTACAAACATATCAAATAAATTCTTGTAAGAAAAAATGCGCAACTGTATTAGAAGTTCTCTATCAAGTACATGAGTATATTTTTATTCATTTATTATTTTAAAATCTATTTACGTAGCAATAGCTCCTTCATTGAAGCCGATATATACGACGACTTATATTGATTTGAATTTCCACGATCTTTACTCAACTTAATAATTTGACCTTAACCGCATACATTTTTCTTCAGGATTTTTATCTTTAGATTACTCTCTTTTTAGTTCTTTGTATCATAAAAATCTAACTTTTCGCTTTTTTGGCAGCATTGGACAGACAATTTTGGATTTTGTAAGAACATTCATACTACTTTCTTATGCAACGCTGGGTCCCATGGTCCCTGTTTTCTTCCACTCTTGTGCAAATATTTTAAAGTTAAAGTGTTGCCGAACTTATTTATCAATTTGTGTATGCCGGCCAAACTGAACTTATACTTTTTAGAGAGCTTTTTTGTTGTTATTCCTTAATTTTACACCAGTCGACCAAAATTTTTTCCGTGTCTCTAAGTTAATCAAACCCATTTTATTGATTTTAATGGAATTACTTACATTAGTCTTTGACCTTAAATTTGTACCCATTAATATGGTTCATAATATGCTAAACACTAAACAGTTTTTATTACATAAAGTTGCGTGTACGTATTTATAGGACCCTAGTGTTGTCTACTTACATTTCGATACGGGAGTCGACTCGCGAAAATACTACACACACAATATATTTATTTATGACTTTAGTCCGATTTTGCTATTTTTTTCATATTCTGTTAACTCATTAGGCTGTGAAACATATAGATCTAAATATCGAAGGTATTTTTTGTTTTCTATTGTAAATTGCTGCAGAGGCCGTGAAGTAAGAGATTGCCGCACTACAGACGGATACGAAAATCACAATCGTTTTCCAAAGTATGTAGGTCTGATACCTTATTCTTAATGGTTCCCCGGAATAATGATTTACAGCCTAATATCTATATGGAATCTAAAAGAACAATCGACCTGATTTAGATGCTGGTGCCGCGGGGCAGGCGAAAGGCGGAACGTGATATGCGGGCAGGACCAAATAACACAATTGACATTTCGGCTAGCCTTTCATCTCGGCTTATAAGGTACCATATTTGCGTAAGTACCGGCCGTGTGGTGACGGCAGTAAAAATACATTTGTCACCACCCCAACTCCTCCTGCGGGTGTGGCAAGAGTTGACTAAGGGATTGAAGTGTCACTGACCATTATTTGATAAAATATTGATGATGGGCAGCAGCGTCATCAGAGTGGACAAATTGCTATTGCGATTGCGTCTATACGCATTGTTAATAGGAGAGGTCTACGTCCAGCAATGGACTGTCATAGGCTGATGATGATGATAATATTTTGCGTAAATACCTATACTTATTAGAAAAACAAACTCATTCAAGTCGATGACCGGTTAAGTTCCATGTTTACTTGTAGCCGTACCAGGATCCTTCAAGTATCGGTCACGTTAGGTTTCACTCGGTACGTAAAGCATTCTATTGCGCTCGCACTTATTCCAATAAATAAAAAGTGAGCGCGATGGCCTTCGTTTTACGTATCGAGTAAAACTTAAAGTATCCAATACTTGCCAACACATGGTTCGGCTACTGGTCTACTACCACGAACTTCGAAAATATCGAGCAGTTGTCTGTGAGGTCTCTTCGGTGTATGTCACTCCAATAAAGTTGTCATTAGTGTGACAGTCGCGGATGATCAAAATTAGTGAACTTCGTAGTTCGCAGTAGGCGTAGGTACTTCTGTTTCGCGCCAGACGATTATGGGCGTTTACAATCGCTATCAAATATATGCATCGGACCTGCCACGGTAAAAATATCTGAAAAAGCACTCTAACGCCACGCCATGGGAATAGAGGCTTGTTGAGATATTTGTGAGCACCCTGGCAGCTCCGATAAATGTAAATGATAGCGAGTGTACCTCCTAATGCGTTCATACAAACAGTCAATAGGAAAGGCCTACGTTTAGGAGTGGACTGAGAAAGGTGGATGGTAATGATATGATGTATGTACTTATCGTCGGGGATAGTGCAATACCGCGTATCTATTATCAAACCGGAATAAGAAAGGGATTCGAAAGTACTGTTGACACAACAAATGACGACACAAGAAAAGAGTTGTTTATAGATGTAGTGAGTGATTAATTTATCAATTATCTGTAAGTCTCTGCACTTAAACTATGAATATAACTATTGAATATATCCTAGATTGACTTATACACTGTGGGGTCAATAGTACTTTCGAATCCCATTCTAATCGCGTTTTGATAATACCAAAGCAGATAGAGTTCAAATATCAAACAATTGACACTCAAATTGAACCTAATTGAATTTGTTAGTTACGCGGTATTCCATTACCCCCGACGTTATGAAACTTATAAAAATAATTTGTGGCAAGTTCGATCACAGCTGAGACGCGGCGATTGTAAACAGCTGTTCAACTTTTCCATTAGCACGATACTTGTAGGTACGCTTTGTTGAAAAGTATCGACAGCGGTTCGTTATCTTGTTCTACGGAAGTTTTTAGTGGGGAGTACCTGTGGTGGTAACTTGGAACTTATTTCCGATAGATTCCCTAATCAACTTTTCGAATTCGAAATACAAACGCAAGTAATATTATTTGTGTTGATAGGAACTACAGTTAACACTATGAGAATTTGAATTAACACTTTGAGCGCGGGGAACTCCCGAGGGGAGCTCGCTGTGGGAGGTCCATTTTCGCTACAAAGCGGAAAAATGACAGGATCGGCTACGAGCGTAGCACTCGTCCGCAATGAAAGTGTTAAACGACGCGATGGGTTCGATACCGTTGGCAGATATAATCAAAAACTTAATAGTCGAATGTTAAAATGTATAAAATTCTAGTTTTATAGTTTGCGATTCAGACCTTAAGTACAGTCGACAAAAAATGGGGTCTAACACTTTTCGACTTTATTACCACTAAATAGAGTCGAAAAGTGGTAAACCATATTTTTTGTTGACTGTAATTATCTATTTAATGTATGTATAAATTTTGTAACTGTTCAATTATATTTCACATTTTAGTTGTAACGAAATCGTCATTACACGTACGAAATTAAGTCATACATTACTAAATTTATTGTACTCGTATTAATAGTAATAGACTAACGAACCTGTATACGATGTAGAGCATGGACATCTTCTAATGCAGTTCGCGAATTGAACGTGCACTTAAATAGGTACATGACGTTGATGAGATTATTTAATAACTATGTCCTAATGGAGGTAATTGACAGCCCAGGATAATTAATTATCGTCTTTATAAGACGGGCTAATAAGATTCTAATTTCCGGCTTTACTTAAGTTTATTTCATAATATTTCAATTTATTTTGCTAGCTATTTTTGGAAAATATCGCGGTTTATGTTTATCATAACATAACACAGCTTTTAATATTTTGAAAGTTCTCCTTCTCCTAATTACATTTGTAATTAGGTATTAATGTCACCCATAAAACCCACGAACGCTGAAAGTGCTGGTTTATTTCGATATGACCTCTGGTCATATTGGTCTTCATTGGTATGTAGACCATGTAGGACCATGAAACATTTATTTTAGTTTTTGCTTAGTTTACATATACTTAGTAAGTAGTATTACTACTATTTTAGAAAACACAAATAAGATAATAATTATTTGATTTGTTACAATTGTTACTAAAGTCAGACTAGTTATTCAAAGATTTAAGGAAATTTCAGACAGTAATAGTGTTACTCGTAGCACAAGATTAACTGATTTAATCCAACTCTTTCTTCATAAATAATGTAGAGGGCAATCGGCGATCACTGCATTTGTTGTAGATACAGAACCGTCTATATATGTATATTTCAGAATACATCTGAAGGCACAAGGATCAAATCGTTAACATATCCTTGGTTGTGACTGTACAAGACAGAATTAGCATTATGCGTTAGTTGTATTCCAAGAAAAAATACCTATTTTAAAGGTAGTTTCTTAATTCGGGGCTTTCAAAATGCGGCTGCGGAGTACCCAAGAGGTACAGAGATTTCCAAACGGTCATCTAGTACCTATGCTTAAATATGTTTTTACTACACACGGTTTGAGTTTTGGCTACTTGAGTCTATTTATATATTTATTTTATTACCTACCTAGCGCGGGTTATTTTGTAAGAAATGGAAGTATAATAAAAAAAGTTTGCTAGCTCTCTGCTCTAAATAATATACATATTCATGAATTGAGTTTTATATAACAATATATGCTTACTCCTAGAAAAATATATAGGTACCTATACATTTATTTTGTATGTCTATCTAATTTGCGAACCATAAAAACGGCCCGTTATAAAAAATGCCATAAACGGTTTCGTTTTACTGTTCTGATAACAGTTATTACTCTGATTTTGAAAAAAATAAACGAATCCCTTACTGCTCTTCTGAAAAATCATTTAAACAAGTATTACATCAACAACGAAACTTGATTTAACCTCTCGAGTAATAAAACAGCCTGGAGCCAGTTTTGTTCTGCAAGTGTATCCAAAGTTTCAAAACCACCCACTTAAAAATCCACTAGAGCACGACACTTGTGGCAGTTTTGATGGGACAGTATAATAAAAATGACATTGTATATATAGTTTATATTATAGGACAATCTTGCATTAAATCAACTTAGATAGTCCCCCGGTAAGCTAAAAGTAAGGCAACATATTTCTCAAAACTATTTTTTGCAATACCAATAGTGCACCATTATCTTAATGAAATTGAAATACAATTTGCATGCATTATTTCATTATTAACGATTTTCACTTTGAAATCATGACTGGATTAAAAAAAAATCTCTTATACCGTTTCACACACACATTTTTACATACCTACACCTTATTACATTGTTCATAAAAAAAGAATCATATCATTAGTCACCAATAGAATCGATTATAAACTATTATGTCCGTTCCGAAGTTAATAATCATGAGTAAACTTCTATTAAAATGGCTTTTGATGAAACCCTAAAATTACTCACAGGCATAGTCTTCTTCTTAAATAAAAAGCATTATAAAATTGTAAAGTAATAGAGGTTTTCAGGTTACATTTGTCAAACAGAAAGCCATAATTTAATAACGCCTAAGTAACTGTTTACTTGTTCTCGTCTGGGTTTTGTATTTGAATTTCATGACAATTTAAATAAATAACTAGTAATACAATATTCTTCAATTTTCACGCTTCAAAAAGCTCGAGAATCAGCTGTCAAATGCTCGATTTACAGATTTATTGTATCCAGATATTATGCAAATGGAATATGACACTTGATATAACGTAAGTTTGAATATAAATCGTATTTAGTTAATAATGTTGTAGTACTACCTAGATACGTATACATAGGTACCTAGAGGCGAAGGCCGTAAAATCCTATACCTATTGTCTTTTTAAGGTCGTGGCATATATTTTTGCGGACTCCACTGGTAAGATGTTGGTAACTAGCCATACCATGAGTTGGCTAGTAACGTTTACGTTAGTTTATTTGATAAGCAAAGAAGTCTATCACGTTCACACTAATGTATTGGAGCTAGCGCGACGGCCTACTTTACCTACGTAACGAGTAAACTTAGGTACTCGATACATGAAACAGGCGTTCTCGCTTAATCTATATATATAAACGGCAATGTCCTGACTGACTGACTGACTGACTGACTGACTGACTTAAATCAACGCACAGCCCAAACCGCTGGTCCTAGAGAGTTCAAACTTGGCATGTACGAGTACATTCTATATAATGTTTAGAGGCGCACTAAGAACGGATTTTTGAAAATTCATCCCGTAAAGGGGTTAAATGGGGGGTTAAAGTTTGTATGGGGAAATAAGATTAGTTGGGCTATTTTATTCGAAACTTCACAGGAATGTTTTTAATAATAAATAAGTAAACACATGTTTCAGGTTTTTTGAAAATTCATCCCTTAAAGGGGTTAAATGGAGGGTTAAAGTTTGTATGGGGAAATAAGATTGGTTGGGCTATTTTATTCGACACTTCACATGAATGTTTTTAACAATAAATAAGTAAACACGTATTTCAGGTTTTTTGAACAGTAATCCCACACAGCAACTAACGGCTTTGAAAGTAGGTTTATGTTAGGTATGAACTCCAACCCCACACAGAAACTAACGGCTATTAAAGTAGGTTTAGGTTAGGTTAGAACTGCGACCCCACACATAAGCAAACGGCTATCAAAGTAGTTTAAGGTTAGGTTAAAACTGCGACCATTGCGATTCCACGCAGAAATCAACGATTATTCAAATAGGTTTAGGTTAGGTTAGAACTGTGACCACACAGATAAGCAAACAGCTATCAAAGTAGGTTCAGGTTAGGTTAGAACTGCGACCCCACACATAAGCAAACGGCTATCAAAGTAGGTTTAGGTTAAGTAAGAACTGCGACCAGTGCGACCCCACACAGAAACGAACGGCTATTAAAGTAGGTTTAGGTTAGGTTAGAACTGCGACCTCACACGTAAGCAAACGGTTATCAAAGTAGTTTAAGGTTAGGTTAAAACTGCGACCATTGCAATTCCACGCAGAAATGAACGGTTATTCAAATAGGTTTAGGTTAGGTTAGAACTGCGACCCCACACAACAGCAAACGGCTATCAAAGTAGGTTTAGTTTAGGTTAGAACTGCGACCCCACACATAAGCGAACAGCTATCAAAGTAGGTTTAGGTTAGGTTAGAACTGCGACCCCACACATAAGCAAACGGCTATCAAAGCAGGTTTAGTTTAGGTTAGAATTTCGACCCCACACAAAAGAAAACGGCTATAAAAGTAGGTTTGGTTAGAATTGCGACCCCACACAAAAGCAAACGGCTATCAAAGTAGGTTCAGTTTAGGTTAGAACTGCGACCCCACACAAAAGCAAACGGCTATCAAAGTAGGTTTAGGTTTGGTTAGAACTGCGACCAGTACGACCCCACATAGAAACGAACGGCAATTAAAATATGTTTAAGTTAGGTTACAACTGTGACCCCACACATAAGCGAACAGCTATCAAAGTAGGTTCAGGGTTAGATTAGAACTGCGGAATAAATATTACTAAATTTAAACCAAACTAAAATAAGAACCCGTAAAGGAAAACCTCAAGCACCATTCAAAATTCCCTGATTTAAATTTACTAAAAACTATTCCTCGACAGAATGACTTGTCGATGAAATGAAAATACTTGAACCGTTGTCTTTGAAACAACATTCGATTAAATGATTGTCAACAAGTCAAGGCGAAACCCAAAAAAAATATCACAAATATTAAACTTATTTCGGCCACTTTTGAATCTCCTGAGAAAGAAAAAACAAAATGGGATTCATTATTTGCAGGAAACCGTGTAACATGCATAATATATAACTACATACAATCGAAATGGTAACCTCCTTCTTTTTTGAAGTAGGTTGAAAACATTTTTTTTCATAGAAGTCCAAAATCTACGCGTGCGAAGCCGCGGGCAAAAGCTAGTGCTTCATATGTATCAAGTAAAACCGATACCTACTGGATAACTCATGGTAAGTACGGCCTTCTGGCGCTGTTTAATCAGATTTACTTTCTGTCCTTTACTTTTTATACTTTCCATCCTCTCGCTTGTATAAATCGGCGAGTATGAGTGTACAGAGTGAGTCCGCGTTAAATTCACACCGGCAGCTTATGTAAGCACACTTTACCCAATAGCGGAATGAACTTTGCGTGTTCATGTGACTGTACGTTATTGCAATACCTAGCTTTATGTGTGATCAAATTCTAGTAATATTTCACGAGTCATTAATTTTGTGTCGATATCGAATATACCTACGGTACAAAGGTTTATATATTATCAAGTTACTCCGAAATAAAAAATGTGGCAGGTAGAAACGCCTTTATTTTAAATTAATGAGAACTAACTTATATTTTCTTCGGTTACCGAGAGTATTACACATGAAATAAAACTATGAAAACGGATAAACTCGCGTATGTTAATGCAATTTAACTTCATCCCGACGTTTCGAACACTTTACAGGGTTTGTGGTCTGCGGGCGACTGAAAATGGAGGAAATTTTATAGATCTACCTCTATCAAACAGAGAAAGATAAGTACATAACTACCCACAAAGAAAATTATACTAAACTGCAGACAATACATTTTAGAGGTGGATGTACAAGTACATACTAAATTTGAAAATTAAGCTAGGTATTCATTACAAGTATTTTCAGAATGAAGACAAAAGCCAAAATAAATAATCTACGCCGGTTCTATCCCTACACCTCTACCCTGAGAAGTATTCCCTTCCTTTGAACGATTGTATTGTTAGGTAGGCCCAATATTAAAGTTATAATTAATTAATATACATGAGATTATCCGTTGTCATACTTTTATTTCAAGAGAATTAACTAATTCGCGAAAACTATGGAGCTCATAAAGTTGTTAGAACATTTCAGATATTTTTGCACTAAAATGGTTCAAAATTAGGAAACGGCAATTTTTTTTTAAGTAAAAAAAATATTTTATTGAACTGATTGGTGTTAACAAACAAAAGATAATCCGATAGTTCATAAGTGTTTCTATCTACATTTCTCACAGTTATAGAAGCATACAATGCGTTGTAAATTTTCTATGACCAGTGTGCCTACCATGAGCTGCCGCAGCATTATTAACGCAACTTACTTTCTATCCATCCCGCTCGTACTCACGTATTGGCGCGAGCGAGCCGGATAGAACGCAAAAGCGCGAGGCCTTGGTTTTTCTGGCCGGCGACCGGCGACCGACGCGTGTCCGCGTGTGGTTTCTCTGACACGTCGTCGGTTACCCGCTGCCGGCGACGTTTCAGAGAAACCACACTCAAACATTCGCGAACAAAACATTCGAACGTCGTCGGCGGCGGACACGCGTCGGTCGCCGGTCGCCGGCCAGAAAAACCAGGGCCTAAGAACGCCGCGGCTGCTCATGGTATGGCTACAGTAGCCGTATCGATTGGTAATGGTAGGGCTACAGGATCACAGAATTACTGTTCGTTTACCTATTATGGGTGATTGATTGTTCGAAATTTGACCTAAAAATTGTCCGTCGACGTGAAGACACGTTTTTAGGGTTCCGTAGCCAAAATGGCAAAAACGGAACCCTTATAGATTCGTCATGTCCGTCTGTCCGTCTGTCCGTCTGTCACAGCCGATTTACTCGGAAACTATAAATGCTACAGTAACGAAATTTGGTAAGAATATGTGTTGTATGAACCGCTACAGGATTATGATACTAAATTGTAAAAAAACCATTGGGGTGGGGGCCCTCCATACATGTAACTGAGGGATAGAAAAAAAATTTTAGTTGTATATAAGCGTGTGGGGTATTAATAGAAAGGTCTTTGAAAATGATATGAAGGTTTATAAATCTCATTTTTATTTAAGCAAATCGTTTTCGAGATATCAGCTCTCAAAGTCTGAAAAATGTGTCCCCCCCCGCGATTTTTTAAACTACGCGATATAAAATTCTAAAAAAAATATATGTTATGCACATTAATAAACTCTATCAACGATTTTTGGTTTGATTCAATTATCTCCTATAGTTTTTGAGGTAGGTTGATTTAACTGTTTTTTTAATAATAAATTGATAATGGTACGGAACCCTTTGCGCGCGAGTCCGACTCGCACTTGGCCGGTTTTTTTGTATTTATAATTATAATTAAATGTTTAACTTTTGAGAGTAGAATAATATTTTACTTAAAGCTAATCATGCTTTCAAGTAAATTAGTATAAAACCATTCTCGGAAAAGTCTTAACACCTACTCTTTTTATTTTATTTTTTAGTCTGAATCATGAGTTGCGCCATCAGTACCTACCTAGTCTAATCTGTGGCAATCGATAAACATACAACTTTTGTTTGCTTTAAAATATTTTCTACCATTGTGTATACACAAAGAAACTTTGAAGAAATTTTGTAGTCATAACATAACAGCACAATAAAATTAATGGCGACGATGAAATGTGGAAATAATATTTATGTAGTTTCAAGATTTGAAAACAATAGTGCACGAGTAGGTAGAATCTATCTCTATTGTTTGTAATTTAAAATTATTGTGGGGCACCGACAGATGTAGTGAATTTCATTCAGTATCGTCACGGAAACCTCCAAATTTATTATGGTGCCAAAAGGCACTAGTTCAGTTGAAGCAAAGGCAAAATAAGGTGTATATAAAATGCTTAAAAATATGTCTTAGTGCACTTTAATCAATTCTGTGTTATAAGAACGTCGTAACATATTTTTCATCACACTTGCTGCCTAAGTGCGCCATTGCTTGCGCGCGCAGCGGGAGTAATAGAAAAGTGAAATTCCCTAGGGAGTAATAGAAATATCAGTACGTCATTTAATAATAATATTGTCTTAAAACTTATTTTTTGGTTGGCAAGTGTGATGAAAAACATTGTATGCATCACGGTCGCGAGGATTCTTACGAAGTTACGATTCATGTTTGACTCTTTCCCACTGCGAGCGAGTAGGTATGATATGAGCTATCGGCTACAAACATAAACAAAATATACAAAAACTATTGACAATTACACACGTAACTATGCAAAATAATATCCAGCTAATACGTATTGTCAGCGAAGTAATAAATTATATTGTTTATGTTGAGTATACATTCACGAGTAAGTTGTTCTCCCTGTAATAGTATTATGTAAGGCAGTGTGTATGTACACGTATGTTATCCTCATGGCTCACCGAACATTTCGCCTGAGGCGATACAGTAAGTAATATTCTGTTATATATATGTAGATAACATCGCTACTAGTGACTGTCAGGATATTATCAATATTAAAAAAAATATTGTCTCTTTCTCATTTGCAAAAAATTCAAAGAAAACTAATTGCGTAAGTGCCGTTGAAATTTGAAGACCATAATAATATTCGTAGGTACAGCCTTGTCTTTAGAAAATGGACTAATAAGTGCGTAAGCAGTAGGTAGACCTAGACGAAAAGTTAAGAAAATTGAATCAAATATTTTTTTTATGATATTCGTTTCGCGTCTCGTAATACGGTTTACAGCTTGGACCTTATCGATCATCGATCGGGATTTCATGCCCCCTAATTGGACCAGACATCTAATTCTGTCCAGCAGATTTAAACGAATTGATACCCGTAGAGTACCTGAATGTCGACAGGAACGAAAATAATGTCAAGGAAAGATATTAGAGTATTTCCTTAGACATGCTTGTCAATAACACCTTAAATTATGGATATGCATGTATAGGTAAGTATAAGGAAATATTATACAAAAACAGAAGAAGGATTAAAATTAATTAAAAATAAAACTAACTACAAATATAAATTATAAATAAGTATTTAAAAAATGCAACCGGTTAATGACGGTAGGGTAAACAGAAAAATATAAGTCATCATTTATGTCCGAACACACAATGCACAAAAAGATCTATTCGTGTAAAGATTTAATGGATTCACTTATGCGGCATATAGGAGTTAGGGTCTCGGCAGGTAATTGGAGTAACAGCCCAAATGTCTGCAATGTTGCTCTAAATAATTGATGCTGCGTAACGGCCACACTGGACAGGGATCGGATACCGGTATTTTCAACCAAACCGGTTTTGCCTCTAGACGTCAAACCGAAATAATAGTGTTCTCGTTTTCGGTTACCGGTTTTTAAACGGTTAATATGAGAGAACTGTTCTTCAGCAGGTTTTGTTTTTGTTGAACGAAATTAACCGGTTTCTACGTCAGAGATGTCAATGTCAGAGATACAACGATGGCTCTGAGTTTTGACTAGGAATATGGAGGTACCGGGTTCGATCGTCGTAGTGGGCAAACTTTTTCCATATTTGCGTTTTATAATTTAGATACCGAGAAAAATCGTTTTAAGAATTCATTAATATGCATTGGACACTTTACTTTAAAGGTCATCATCATCATCATCAGCCTATGTACGTCCCACTGCTGAGCACAGGCCTCCTCTCATAAGAGGGTATGGGCAAGTCTCCACGCGGGCCCAGTGCGGATTGGAGGCTTCACATACACCTTTTGAATTTCTTCTCAGATGTAGGTATGCAGGTTTCCTCATGATGTTTTTCCTCACCGAAAAGCTATCGATAAATATCAAATGACATTCCATACATAAATTCCGAAAAACTCAGTGGTACGGACGGTGATCGAACCGACCACCGCCTGTTTGAAAGTAGAGTGCTTGAACGACTAGGCTACCGAAGCTTCTAAGGTCTTTCTTTAAAGGTCATTGGGTGTTATTGACCCGCTTTATGATTTTTCACGTACAGAGACCAAACTAGCTTTAAAATAGAGAATTAAATCATTTCCTTACCTATGTATCAACCAGGAAAAAAAAGTTATTCGACAGTTTGTGTCCGAGATAGTGTTTTAAATGTTTTTACTTTCAGCATTGTGTAATTCCGTAAACGGTTGTGACCTACTAGTCGTAGTAGGTAGCAGACGTTGGTCTTTCAATCTGGAAGATTCTGGGTTCAAACCTCAGTTCGACCAATGAGTATTTTGGAACTTAAGTACGAAATGTCATTTGATATTCAGAACTAGCTTTATGGTGAAGGAAAACGTCGTGAGAAAACCGGTCTCTAATCTCAATAAGGCGTTTCCACAAAAAATAGTGCTACGTTAAATCATAAGATTAGGTTGCCAAGCGGACCCCAGGCTCGCTAGAACTGTGACTGGTGCCGAAATAACGCTAATAGGGTGCTGACTGTCAGCATTGCACAAAGTATTGTATTGTATTTAGCGATGGGCAATTTCTGAAACATTTCACATATTACACATACATACTTCTGAAAATTACATAATTGACAAGAAACGTTTCTGAGAAAAATGTTACCGAATAAATTTCACTTAAATTTCATGTCACTTCTCCGCTACTTCTGACACCAGTAGAACGGATTATGATTATTAAATTCGTAACTTTAGGCGGCCTTTATACCCGTAAATTTTACGTAAGTACAACTTACGAAAAACTGGACGAAGCTTTGTGCAAGAATGAGATATTATCACTATCTTATTCTTGCATATAGCTTCGTCCCTAGATTTACGTAATTAACTTACAGGTGTAAAGCCGGCCTTATACGAAGGACGGAAGTTCAAGACCGAGTTTAGATTTTTTTCAGTTTTTTTTTGTATATACAATATACAGGTTGTCGCTGACTATGCTTTATAATAATAATAATAATAACTCTATATGCCTGCTGGGACCGGTTCACGGATATCTATTTTTGTGCCCGTGAATGGGTTGCAGCAGGTGTGAAACACAGCAAATTTCTCCAAAGGGCCTCTACGTGTTGGATCTGTATCCCCGCGCAAGCCTATCAAAAGACCGGGATTTATAGGCCCGTGATCAAAGAGAGATACAAATAATAATAAATCATTTATTTCGGACAATTTTTTTTTTTTTACATCCATATGTTGTTAGTAACTTATATATAACCTAGGTATGTTAGTACGTATTTAGTTTAACTTCTTCAATTCTGTGTATATCGAGCCACAGCTCGAACTTGTTCAACCTTAATCACAATAAAAAGGTGAGTCTTAACATGCGATATCAGTGTATTGCTGGTTGAAGTGGCTGTTATAGATAAATAAATAAATTGACAAACTTGACACTTATTAACCAGTTCAATAAAGTTTCACGGAACGAAATAAATTCTGTTCTTCATAAATACCGGTAACCGAAATTGATTCGTTCTTTATGAAAACGTTATTGCTAATTATCGGTTAATGACAGAACAGAAATTTAAACTGTTTACGAACAATATTAACCGGTATTTTGAAACCGGTTCCGATCCCTGACACTGGATTAGGGAACGGGTAACATTATGCAGGTTGCGTATTGCCAAAACCTGGGGAACACAAGCATATTGAACACCAAGAACTTTTTCCCAGCCTCCGTAGCCTAGTTGGTAGTGACACTGCCTACGAAGCTGGAGGTTCCGGGTTCGAATTCCGGCGAGGGCATTATTTATCACAAATATTTGTTCCTTGTTTGTTGTCTATGTATTTCAGTATCTAATATGTATCTACTTATTAATTATATCATCACCTAGTCACAAGCCTTAATTGAGTTTACCGTGGGACTAGGTCGATTTGTGTAAGATGTCCCAAGATATTTATTTATTAAGAACTGTAAAAAGGTAAATTGAAAATACTGATTTTTTTTTCTGTCAAAGGACAATTTTACAAATAACAACCTAAATATTGCTAATTAAGACTCGCGACCCCCCCTCCATTGCATTTGAAAGCGTTGGTTTGTCTGAGTGATCGACTACATAGCAGAGTGAAGTTGTATTATCAATTACATTATCGGGTACTAATTTGAACAAATCGTTGATGTTTACGTTTATCGTCAACTATGCTGTGTGTAGACCTATGATGAATAATATGCATGGACAATTTACAATGGATGACAATCAAAACATAAATTGGGTTGCCTTTTACTGCCATTAATATAAAATGCCTATTTATGCATACAATTTCTTTGGACTCCATCTAAAATTGGTATTTATTTTCGATTGATTTCAGAGTAAATATTGTAATTTATTCTAGGTACGTAGAGTGTACAGTCGAGTGCATTAATATATAGACACATTTGTAAGGGATCAGTATGGAGAAGTGTATATATATTAATGCCCTTGACTGTACTTCGAAATAGAGAATTATATTGTATGTATTAATTTCATATTTGTTTTCTTTTTAACTTTTCTATCCAATTTTATTTTGTCTAGATATTTAAAATCCAAATATTATCTATAGGCTTTAGCAAATATTTATGCTTTTTTGTTTGCGGTATACAGTCAAATACAAAAATATGTTTTGTGAAATACTCTAATTGTACGTCGTTCTTATTACCCAGAATTAAAGTGCATTGGGACATATTTTTGAGCATTTTGATATACACCTCATTTTGCCTTTGACTGTACAGCGGTCCGTCTGCACGAGTTTCTTCAATATTCTTATGGCGTGCCGGAGATACGCGGCTCAAATATTACACTTCTGAAGAAATATAATTATGTTGTTTGACGCCCACATAGTGGAATCAGCCTGGTTATAACAGGATGGAAAGGGACGACGTTCCTTCCCGCCACCCACCATTACGACGAACGTTCAGTATGGGACCAACATCGAAAGCGTACATGGAAAATTGACTTATCCTTACTATTGAACTCTAACTTATCACTCACTATGTATGAGAGGTAATTTTTTTTTATATTTCTATGTTGGTACTATCCTGAAAAATCATCGTAATGGTTGGTAGACTCGGTCGGTAGCGGGAAGGAACGTCGTCCCTTTCCACCCGTATACTACTAAAGCGACAAAAATATGTCAAATTTTATTATGTTGATGTTAATGTTGTGTATACATAGATTATTGGCACTTTTTTACCAATATTATCAGATGCGATGCGTCCCTACTGTGTCATCACTACGGTCATATCCAAAAATATGTTTCATTGTCATCAGTGTTGCTACTACAAAATGATTAGCGATAATGCACGGCCATGACAGGGCCGGCCCGATCTATGATATATTATTTTTGTTTGCTGTGTAACGTCTGTGATTTTATTTGTAATTATTATTGTTTATCTGTATTGTGTGTTGCCTGCCGTGAAACTGTTCACGTGATGGCCTCATCGGAAGACCAGCGCTGGCATTCGCTAGCAACATGCTGAGATGAGGCCATTTCGTAGCATACACGCTTTTATTTGTAAATTATTTTTCGTTGATATATATTGTGGTTTTTTGTGTATGTTGCGAATAAAGTTATTTCTATTTCTATTTCTATTTCTATTTCTATCATCATCATCATCATATCAGCCGAAAGACGTCCACTGCTGAACATAGGCCTCCCCCAAAGATTGCCACAATGACCGGTCCTGCGCCACCCGCATCCAGCGGACTCCTGCGACCTTCACCAGGTCATCGGTCCACCTTGTGCGGGGCCTACCCAAAAATATGTTTACCATCTTGAGAATGTTTCCTTTAACATGTTAAGTATAAGTACTAAGTATTTATTACTATTTGGTAATTTAATACCTTTATAAATTGATATACTAGTCCTAATATCTAATTTGCTTTAAGAAAATTGAGCTTACTATAATACCGAACTCTAAAAATATATTTTTATAATATTAATTATTGTTTATAGATCCATTTTTATCGCAAGGACCATTTTCAGGAAAAATTGGAAGACTTGAAAATGCCATTTAATCCAAAAAAGTTATGTTATACCTATGTGATTCTAATGTAACACCTCTACCTATGAATCTACGCCTACTTTAGGCTTAAGATAGTATCATATTATTCCCCATCTGCACCATGAACTCGGTATTTAAAAGATCAGCGCGTAAAGCTTACGAAAATCTCGGACCGCATTTTCATCATGTTGTCATTTTAGAAAAAAAATCTGCTGAAACCGTCGCGTTGTTAATCTAGATTGATACTTTTAAATATTGCTTCCTCGACATGTTTTATAAATTAGCTAGAAGATAGTCTATTTATTTTTATTTACCATAATGTAACCAATTACATGGCCACTTCCAACACAGAGCAGGTATTTGATAAAATATGTTGACCGATGCAAATGATTGTGTTCTACAAATTCATACGAGCTAATCCTCTTAGATTGAAATATATTTATGATTTCGAAGCGAAGTATTAAATGTAAATATTTTGAAAATCGGTACACGATTCTCGGCGATATCAAGTAACATACATGCATACAAAACAAAATCAGACGAATTGAGAACCTCCTTTTTTGTAGTCTGCTAATTATACTCCAAGAGCTAGTGAACCCTGGGAGTAACGGTCTCCCTGTAAGGTTAGAAATTTGTATACTTACGATTCATGTCATTCTAAGAGCAATAGCCATGACCTGGCTGGCGTCAGCCCTGCACGTCATCAGCCCTTTTATTTTTTGAACTGTTAAGTAAATTGGGTTTAAAAACTTGTTTCTGTAAGTTTGAAAATGTAATAGGATAAAGTTTATTTTTATTGTACATCTTTAAAAAAAAATGACAGGCGATTACAATAAGCAGAAGTATATGACAGATCAATTAGAAAACGCACAGTTAATGAGGTAAAATAAACTTCATCCTGTATACTCGAAATTTTTATATGTCTACAAATAAACGTCTCAGAGTAAGTATGTTCAATGCCAGGCGGTTTTGAACAGCATAAGACCTTGCCAGGCGAGGGGACAGTTAAGTAAATTGGGTTTCAAAACTTGTTTCTGTAAGTTTGAAAATTTAATAGGATAAAGTTTATTTATTGTACATCTTAACTTTTTTTTACAGGCGATTACAATAAGCAGAAGTATATGACAGATCAATTAGAAAACGCACAGTTGATGATGTAATACAATAAGCAGAAGAAAATAAACCTCATCCTGTATACTAAATTTTTTTATATGTCTTCAAATAAACGTCTCAGAGTAAATAAGTATGTATAAGGCCAGGCGGTTTAGAACAGCATAAGACCTTGACAGGCGAGGGGACAGTTGTACCTCTCACTCGCACGCCCTTAGCAACTGTCCCCTCGAATGTTAAGGTCTTATGCTGTTCAAAACTGCCTGGCATTATATGTACATACTTACTCTGAGACGTTTATTTGAAGACATATAAAATTACGAGTATGCAGTATGAAGTTTATTTTACCTCATCAACTGTGCGTTTTCTAGTTGATCTGTCATATACTTCTGCTTATTGTAATCGCCTGTCATTTTTTTTAAGGATGTACAATAAATAAACTTTATCCTATAACATTTTCAAACTTACAGAAACAACTTTTGAAACCCAATTTACTTAACTGTATTACCTCCCTGGTAAGCTCTTACCTTGCCTGGCAAGGTCTTATGCTGTTCAAAACCGCCTGGCATTGGACATACTTACTCTGAGACGTTTATTTGAAGACATATAAAATTACGAGTATGCAGTATGAAGTTTATTTTACCTCATCAACTGTGCGTTTTCTAATTGATCTGTCATATACTTCTGCTTATTGTAATCGCCTGACAATTTTTTTTTAAGATGTACAATAAATAAACTTCATCCTATAAAATTTTCAAACTTACAGAAACAAGTTTTTAAACCCAATTTACTTAACAGTTAATAAAATAAAAGGGCTGATGACGTGCAGGGCTGACGCCTGCCAGGTCATGGCTATTGCTCTTAGAATGACATAAATCGTAAGTATACAAATTTCTAACCTTACAGGGAGACCGTTACTCCTAGGGTTCACTGGCTCTCCAGCTATTATGTCGTCAGCGAGTGAATAAAGTCTCATAATATTCTCATACTTCACCTAGTATACAAGTACCGATTTGAAACTTTACATTAACATTATCAGATACGAATTCAAATCGATCGAAGTGACCATTCGGATAAAGACTGCACAATTGTTTTGTACGTTAATCATCTGCAGCCATTGGGTGACAATCCAACCTTTACATTAGGAAAGTCACATTCGTTAACGTTCGTAAGTACTCGTATTCTGATGAGTATTAGACATCTTATGAAAACATGTGCAACATACCTACGACTGCTAAGATCTCTAAGGGATCTGAATTATCACAATTATGTGCATGTATAATTTAAGTGTGAAATGTGAATGATGTGCATAGCTGATATTCTGTTCTTAAGGAATGACCTGACGGTGTGAAGATTCTATAGATTATAGATCATGATTCATGATAGTGCAGTAATAGAGCGCGCCCATATGGAAATAGATGACTGGCAAAAAGCGTCTCCAATGATAATAGCCTTCCTCCCGCATCAATATTCTAGTTCGGAAAAATCCGATGTCACGAATACGTTAAAATGTTAAGTAGGTAACACAGTTTGAGTTTATTCCGGAAGCAGCTGCACTGTAACTGCTCCGAGCGATATTAGATATTGGTCTTGAAATTTCAGTAGCTTGAGGGGATAACATTCTGATGATGGAAGGCTTCATTTGCATATAGGAATATGACGATGTTAATGTATTATAGAGACGGGAACAAACACTAAGCATATGCGCATACACTAACGTTAAATCTTTCCCATTTATCTTAGGTTTGCGGAATATAATATGTACCTATGTATCTCGTATAATAAAATGTGAAGAGTAGTTGGAGGAAGTAGGGTCGGGGAAAATACTAGCAGGATTGGAGGCAATTTTATCATTTTATATCATCATCATCATCATTCAAATTCATCATTTTATTCAAAAACTCGTATAGCACGACGGAACATAATCACCTACAGGTAAGCGATATTAACTTGTAGGTATCATCTTCTGGCCGAAACTTCCCCCGGAGAAGAAACGAAACTCTTGAATGCGCCCTCTAGGGGCTGCGTCGCTTCATCAGTCGTTTTCATCAGTCATTACACGAGTGAATTCTTTATTGAAAATTCTCATTATTTTATTCATAAGTAATATAAGAAATAATAATAATAGTTCACAATTATTTTAAATTGTTTTACCTAATTAGTAAGTATAAGTACTGTGAAGTATTTTATACCAAGAGTAACCCAAGGACAGTAAACTAAGATAGATGCTTTACATCAAAAGGCAGGGACTTCCGGGAGTATAGGGGAGCATCTGACCCACCTGACTAGACACGTTTCACTTATTCTACTAAGGAACTGCTTCTTCCTGCCTCGTATGGTATACACTTTTTTATCAGCCTGGTTTAGTGTCCCACACTAGCTGGGCCACTGCCTCTTTTCATCCATTCGGCCCGGTCGTCACATTTTTCCCGCCGATTTGGATAGAACGCGTCCAGGTCGTCCCGCCATCTCCTTTTCGGTCTGCCAAAGTTGATATTACACTAACACTTTATGCATACCTGAGATCCCTTTCAAGTCCTGGTCAAACAGCCAAGTTGTTTGACCAGGACTTTTTGAAAATATGGGCAAATTTATTAAAATTTTTACTCAATGTAAGTCTAAACAAGATCTAATGGATTCAGGCGTCGCTCCCTATTAGACATGGCGGTCTTGGTGTTCGTCGAGCTCAAGACGTCGGTTTAGTGGCATTTCTGGCCTCGGCACACGGTTCTTTGGATTTGGTTGCTAGGAACCAACAGTGATAAAATCAATATACCATAAGCGGTTGAACCCCATATGGACCACATTATGCCCTGTGCGTTTTGGACAACCAAGACCCAGATCGGGGCTTAGGCAATAATTGTAATGATTCGTTTTTATTCGATTTAGAGATTTTGTTTTTTTTAAAGCAGGTTTAGTTTTAATTAATTTAGTTTATAGTTGTTTTATTTTTAATATTAGTTCTATTTCTTTATTGGATATTTAAATCGAACACTGAAATAGTATAACAGGTACGCCCACAACTCTGAGTCACATCATCAGGTCATCACAGGCGGCGTCAGCGCGCTGGTTAGTCAATAAAATATGTTAATTTAATCAATTACGCCTGGCCGCTCCTGCACCGACCACATCAATACCCTACGCATCCTTATAGAACAGTGTGTCGAATGGCAATCAGAACTCTTATTTGGCCTTTGTCGACTTTGAAAAAGCCTTCGACACCGTGAAGTGGAGTGCACTGTGGTCATGTCTGAGGAGAAGGGGTATCCCTGCATGTATCGTCAGTATCATACGAGCTATGTACGAAGGAAGTACATGCAGAGTGGTTCACGAGAAGGAGCTGGGTTCACCGATACAAATATCTGCAGGTGTTAAGCAAGGCTGCCTCCTATCGCCTCTTTTGTTTGTGATCCTACTAGACGACATCATGAGAAACGTTACAACCACGCCAAGGGGCATACAGTGGGGTTCAGGAAATCTGGAGGACTTGGACTACGCGGATGACATCGTGTTGATCTCGCCTACTCTCGCCCATCTTCAAGCCAAACTTGGAAACTTTCAAGAAGAGGCGGATACAATGGGCCTGCGGATCAACAAACGAAAAACGGTGAGCATGCGGGTTAAGACGAGCACAATGGACGCTCTCACGCTGGGAGGCGCAAGCCTAGACTCAGTGGTCAAGTTTGTTTACCTCGGGAGCCAGATCACTTGTTGGGGAGGAGCAAATGAGGACATGGCAAAGGCTGCTTTCGCCCAACTAAAGCCTGTTTGGGAGTCAAATATCCTGACACGACGCGTTAAAGTTTCCCTCTTCAACTCAGTTGTCAAGTCGGTCCTGCTTTTTGACTTGGAGAGTGATAAAGGGTCTGACCAACAAGCTTCAGGTCTTTGTCAATAAGTCGCTCAGATCAATACTGCGCATCTTCTGGCCAAACACCATCCGAAACGAAGACCTGTAGACTATACGCCGCCATACACCTATAGGCATCGAGATTGCCTCCAGGAAATGGAGATGGATAGGTCACACTATCCGGAGAGGAGAGCAAAGCAACGCCTACATCGCCTTTGACTGGAAACCGCCCAACGGCAGCCGACCTCCTGGGCGGCCATGGCACTCCTGGCAGTAATCCGTCTCAAACGAGCTCCGTACGGTTGGCCTAAGCTGGAGAGAGGCTAAAAGTGTTGCACCTCTGTGGTGCCTTAGGACGACAACACAACACACAACAATCAATTACGGTTAAAATAATTCATGCTGATTGGGATAATCATAGGTATTTTTGGTTTTAGTTATCTGGGGCCTATTGCATAAGAAATTACAACTAATAATACCAGGGTTGTTCTCATAAAAGTGGCATCGGCAGGGTAAAGTGAATGAAAAAAATGAAAGTGGTTTTTTTTAACTTTTTAGATTTGAATATGTTATTGAGTTCATCAACGATACCAAATTTGTGAAAGGGAACGAACTAGTCCGAAAAACATAGAAGTTATGGCGAGTTGAAATTTTAGACATACAGGAGAAAGTGACAAGACAGGGTAGTAGGGAAACTATGGCAGGTTAAAGAGAGTTTAAATGAAAAAACAAGTTTACCACTAATAATTCAACTCTTTTATAAAACCTAAACATAAAATATATCGACCGTTATGATCTTACGCCCTAATATTTATATATTTGTACCTATAGTATCCGGAAAATTGTATGTGAACACATGATTGAAGGTTCTCAGTTAATTGTGTTCTAAAAGTGCATGATTATGAAATAATGCAGGTTTTTAGGATTGTTTACATTGTTTATGGATGCCACCCTTTCCAAACGGGCTTGCAGCATTACCGCGCTCCACGGCAAGCGAAATTCTTTTGACAAGGTGAGAACTGGAACGGGAAACAGATTCGTAAGCTGGTTCTAAGTAACAAGTTGGTTTCAGATGTTTGATCTTGGCAGCGTTCTCAGAGGCCGCGCCTGCATCCTTTGCAATGTGTGCGACAGATGCGAAGGCCCAAATATACTGCCCAATTGCCCATACTTAGCATCCCACAGCAGGCAGCGGCCCCATGCCCAGGGAACCTGCGTTAAGCCGTCCGGTCTCTTGCCATGCTGTACAGCTTAAGTCCTGAAGCTCTGCTATGCAGGGAACATTCGGCGAGAGCCGAGACCAAGTCCTTAATCACATGGTGTCTCGAACGCCCCGCAGAACGGGAACAACTCAGTCTGTAGTGCCCATTCACCTCTACTGACGCTCTGCATATGCACAGATGGGGTTCGCACACCTTGGATCCCACCCATTCTCAATGTATCGTTATCGAGTACCTTTCTTAGTTGTGGCGACAGTAGTGCATGGAACCAGGCCCAGAACTCGGGCTGCCTCATCGCTTTAAACCGTGTGATATCCTCCACAACACTAGTTAGCACCTTCCAGAATGTTGCTAAATGAGCACAAAACATCAGCCCATAGCTTTTGAGAATTGGGATTGTTCGGATACGCTTACCGCAAAGAGCGAACCGATCACACGTCCAGAGTCTTCCGTACGAAAGGTAGGCTTATAGACAAGACTTTAGCAAAAATACCTGCCGAGGCATGAAAGGAGGTAAGAAACGCTACGACCCTAGCGTCCCTTACAGCATACAGCGAATCTCAAGAAGACCTCCGAAACGAATACGGAATGTCGTTTTGCACTACTGCGTTTTGTCCAGAACGTTGAGACAGTTCCTAACCTTTGCTTAAGCAAATTGTCATATTTAACTGCCTCCTGTTCAAACATCCAAGTTGAGACTGTGCTTTCTTACACAAAAGATCCCAATGCGTCGAAGTGTATCCGTAAGGGCCCCACCAATAAGAGACTGTGCTTAAAGTATAAGTTAAGCGCGGCTTTGTACTGGTAAAGCAGTTGCGTAGAAGCACCAACGGCTCATAGCTGCTCTAAGCACTTAGAAGCAGCCCTCAAAGCCACCGTCTTAGCCTAAAGCTCCGAGCTCACTCTATCAAACTACTCTGATGCCTGACAAGACAGATTCGAAGTCTATAGGCGTAAAAATCGCACTTCGAAGAATTTACGTCTAAGCCTATTGACCACAAGATTGGCGAAAGTCTGCAGACCTCATCAAGCACGGTATTGGAATCACCTCCCCATCGTCCAAATACCAGACTTGAAAGGTGACTCCAATGTTGTGATCAGGCCCTGGATCGCCAAGCAACACACGAGGGAACTCAAAGGATCGCCTTACTGAGCCTGACCTTCGAGGAAATTGCATCCTCATCATAGAACAGAATATACTTACAGATGCATATCACTAAAAGAGAAAGAGGAACTAAATGAAAGTTGGCAATGTTAGTATGCCAAGTGAATCATCTGCGAAACGTGGGTTTGCCAACCCACCAGTGATATTCGGTAAAATGAAATTCTGTAGAAAGACATGATACCCTCAAACATACATACGCATTACCTGCATACAGCACAAGTTCGTAAAAACTTTGTATAAATAGCTTTTTTCACTATATTCTGTCAACGGTCACTTTACCCTGCACATCACTCTGCAGGATAAAGGTACACAGGGTGCAGTGAAAAGTCGACTAACTAGATATTATCTCCTTAACTGTTAATAATACAAGTATCATATTTTTTGTATATAAAGTTATACCCTAATGGAATATTAAAATATTATAAGTAAGAAACCAACCGTATTAATATTTTAAAATAACCATGCCAGGATAAAGTGTGCATACCTGTTACAAACTCCGAACGTCACACTTCGAAAACTTGTCGACACAAGACAGGTGCACCTCGTGCAGAAACCTCTCCACCAACGGTTAGAACCATACTGAAGACGTGTTTTACTTCTATTAGGTTCTCAATAAGACTTTTTATGTGTGTGTGAGGTGCAATACCGCGAACGCACAGGATATAGAGAAAATATCGCTGGACAAACTTCGAACTTGAATATTTTTATGTTAAAAGTAATCTAAGCATCGTGTGCAACGTCATATTTAATAATGTAATAGTATAGTTTCTATAAAAAACCAAGTTTCGTTATCATACAACTGTAGTTAAATAATCTAAAGAGCTAAAACTGGAGCAGTGTCGTGTTTGGACAAGGCAGGGTACAGTAGAAAACGGTATTCTTAATTTTTTTTCTAAAAAAGTATTATATGTATAGATAAATAATGTTTTGGCCTCGATGTGTAATATTAGTATCTATCTGTAAAAAAAATATATATATTTGCAACATACATATTTCGTATACTTTCTATTCAAAAACGTAACGGCAGGGTACGATGCCATTATTTTGAGAATTACCGACCAGCGGAAGTCTCTTTCCAGTAAGGGATATAAAAAAGAGGTTTCCGTTTGTAATATTAGTTGTAATTTGTTATGCAACAGGCTCCTCCTATTACATTGAGCAACATACCTATTAGTTTGGCAGAGAGTAAGGATTCCATGATAATTTTCAGCAACGAAACCTTAAAAATACATTAAGCAACTGCGTCGATAATGTATTATGCTGGTAGTCTTGGTTACAATATTAGTCTGTAAACCCCAAGGTCGTCGTCGCTGTTAATTTAAACTTAAAACCCATTTCATGAACTTTCTCATTATTTTAATGTGATCCAGGTTTATTTTAATGTGATCCAGGTTTGTAATACTTAATTTTATTCTACTCCAGCAGTTCTATCTATATAGTAGTAACTGACTGAAATATTAAGACGTAGATACAGTTAAAGACAAAATAAAGTTTAAACAAAAATGTTCAAAAATATGTCCCAGTGCACTCTAATTCTGTGTAATAAGAACGTCGTAACATATTTATGAGCGGATTCTTTTGATACTTATTTACGCACTTGACTGTACATATACTTACACTTATACAATTTACCGTTATTCGTGGTATTCCACATTAAAACCATTCTTATAGATTTAGGTACATACAGTTATAGCACTGTAATATGTTTTTTATTTATAAGTAAGGCCAACGACGACGACATGCTGCTGACTTTAAAATAAAACTATTTTGAACATAATCGGTTAAGCCGTTTTTGAACAGCTACAGAAACCTACACTGAGTATGACCCGACATGCTTTTGGCCGTTTTTAATTTTTGATACCTATGCTACTTTTTCATGATGACTAACTATACCTTTATTCAATCACTTAATTCATGTTGGATTCATATTGATTTCTACCATTAGCTGTCGTTGGTAGGTTCCAAAAAGGTTAAACGGGAGCCATACATTAATCGTTATTCGAAAATCATGCGGTAATCCAGTATATTGCAGTTATTATATGCAAAACACATTCTGGGAAGCCCCAGGCGTATGTATAAAGTGTAGTACTCATACCTACCCACTCACATATGCATACTACGTTATGTATGCATATTTTGATTTCCCAGTCCTACGAATTCTCAGACACCGTTCCTTATCAATTAAATTAATATGTAATGTGTACTTTACGTTTTCTGATTGTATCTATAATGAATCAGGGAGGATTGAAATACAACACCGTAAAACTGTAACCATTATAATCATTATAATGGTGGGACCAGATCCTGAATTCGATCGATTCATGTATGTTTTAGTACTATTTGCGACCTTTTGTAATAAAAATAGTACCTCTTCTATTTCAAAGTTATATTCAAACGGTCTGGTCAAACAAACAATTCAGAAACTGGTCCCGCCATTATAACGTTATAATACCAGGTTCTGAATTCTGTCGATTCATATTGCAGTGTTTAGTACTGAATTGGTACTATTTGTTGGTATTATCATATTTGTATAATTCACCACATGCACCTAAGTTAACGCATTTCAACATGTTGTTTTAAATCATTGACATCAATAAACTGAATATGTGTACAACATTTGAGAACTTCCTTGAAAAGGTTTCAAGTAGTTCAGAAACCAGATAGTGCGCCATTAAAGCCGTGACATTAACAGCAGAACGCGCCAAATGGAGTTGGAAGCATGTACAACAATAGATAAGTATTTGGGAATCTATTGACATTTTCTACTTACTATCGTGTTTTTAGGGTTCCGTAGCCAAAATGGCAAAAACGGAACCCTTACAGATTCGTCATGTCCGTCTGTCCGTCTGTCACAGCCGATTTACTCGGAAACTATAAATGCTACAGTAACGAAATTTGGTAAATCTATGTGTTGTATGAACCGCTATAGGATTATGATACTAAATTGTAAAAAAAAAACCATTGGGGTGGGGGCCCTCCATACATGTAACTGAGGGATAGAAAATGTTTTAAGTTGTATATAAGCGTGTGGGATATTAATAGAAAGGTCTTTGAAAATGATATGAAGGTTTATAAATCTCGTTTTTATTTAAGCAAATCGTTATCGAGATATCAGCTCTCAAATTTTGAAAAATGTGTCCTCTATTTTTTAAACTACGCGATACAAAATTAAAAAAAAAAATGTTATGCATATTAATAAACTCTACCAACGATTTTTGGTTTGATTAAATTATCTCCTATAGTTTTTGAGGTAGGTGGATTTAACTGTATTTTTTAATAATAAATTGATAATGGTACGGAATCCTTCGCGCGCGAGTCCGACTCGCGGTTATATTTATACTATAGATAGGAAAAAACGAAATCAAAAGCATCTTGGCATGCACTTTAACGCCATGACACTATTGTTCTACATATTTGCATGCTCAGATACGATACGGTAACTGAATTTAAAATGGAAGTGTGAACAAAAATGTTCTCATCATTATGTTTTTGAACTTGTTAGCGTAAATTCATTTTTCACACCACCTATTCGAATACTGGTCTTTTCTTCCCTGCTAGGAGGGATCAAAGTGGAACTTTTCTGTTCAAGGACTTTCTATTGCCAGCCTAAAAAAATACAATGAAATATGAAAATAAACAGTACGTTCAATAAGTGATAAAAAAATCTTTAGAATCGATTATTTGCATAAATATTCAATATGTGATATATCTTTTATTTTTCTCATAGGTGGTGTGAAAAGCAGAATGTGTCACACGGTATCAAAATTATTTCGTCTTGGGCGTTGACGCTTGAATCCTTCATTACGCTCAGGATTCCACTTTAGGATCCCTCCTTACGGTCGGGATTCAATTGTGGAATCCGTCGCTCCATTTAGGATTCAATATACGCCCACGCCGGAAATATACCATTTTGATCCCTTGTGACACAATCTACTATTTCACACCACCTATTCGAATATGAGTCTTTTCTTCTCTGCTAGAAGGAATCAAAGTGGCACTTTTCTGTTCAAGGACTTTCTATTGCCAGCCTAAAAATTACAATGAAATATGAAACTAAACAGTAGGTACGTTCATAAATTTCATAATTGATAAAAATTTCTTCAGAATCGATTCTTTTCATAAATATTAAATATGTGATATATCTTTTATTTTTCTCATAGGTGGTGTGAAAAGCAGTATGTGTCACACGGTATCAAAATTATTTCGTCTTGGGCGTTAACGCTTGAATCCTTCATTACGCTCAGTGTAGGATTCCGTAGTTATTCAATAACGGCTGTTCCGATTATATTCGAATTAGTTCTATTTTAAAGTATCTACATATAAGCCCACTGTTCATGTGCCCAGATGTTTCGTGATTTCGGTTAATCATTTT
>JALPQI010006229.1:0-58158 GCA_025490895.1 Thaumatotibia leucotreta
TGGAATATCACTGACCATTCTTTGATAGAAGATTGATGATGGGCAGCAGCGTCATCATAGTAGACACACTACTGCGATCGCCAATCAGTTTGCCCAACGTGGCGATTATGAGCAATTACCTCCTAATGCGTCTATGTTACGCATAGTTAATAGGAGAGGCCTACGTCCAGCAGTGAACTAAGATGGGTTGATGATGTGTGATGTGTTACCACAGAATAAATAAGAGCAGAAGGGTCACTGCAGGCTAAATTCATCGTTGCGTGACGTACCACGCTGCCCGGCTAGTCGTATTAAGTTGCACCTAATAAGTATCTGATAACAGTGATAGTTAACACGTTCGACGCCGGTGACACGCATATGTGACCGAAAAAACTGTACTCCTATGCCAGTGACACACATACGTGATCAAAGTAATCTTATTCTTATGCCACTAGCATTAATCAAGTTTTCACTCCGATGCCAATGGCATAGAAATACGAACGTTTTTGACACAAGTGCTGTGTCGCCGGCATAGGAGTACAATCTTTTCGGTCACACATGCGTGTCACTGGCATAGGATTTCTATCAGATAATTTCGATCGGCATAGTATAAGCACTTAGAGAAACAGTAAGGTAAATGTACCAGTGGATGACACTATAAGGAGCAATTTCATGCATTTATCCCAAAAACTACGTAATTTTCAAACATATGGACTAAATGTGTATACAAATGTATAGACTGGTTGTTCCTTTATGTTTTTATAATAATAAATTGTATACAACTAATACTATTACATTATAATTTAACTTTTCCGTGACGTCTCAAATTGTACCAGTGAATGACTCGCAAAATTCGGAATGTCTCAATGTATGACTATGAAAAAATGGGATCAGTGTCCCAGTAAATGACATGGCATTGCCCAGCTGAAGTGTCCCTTACCGAATCAAATTATGTTTTTTACAGTCAGTACAAGCTTGCCCATTTTTCACACGTCGTCAGGGGCATATTTAGGTAATTTTAGGGGTGTTTTATAATAAATGCCTGTAACCAATGGATGACACATAGTTATGACCCAACGAATGACATGTCACTACGCACTGTCATCCACTCCATCTCCATAGAAAAACAGTATATCACACCCATGTCAAACACTACTCACATGGCTCGTAGAAACTTGTGTTTTTGAGAATAACTAACATATACGTTCTATATCGTTCAAATACGATTCAAATTAAGATACATAAAATTACTATTTTGAGCGAGTGAATGACATGGGTGTCATCCACTACTAAACGTAATAATTTTGTTTTAGTATATGACATGGGTCTAAAATACTAAACTAATAAAAAGAATACAGTTTAAATACACGATATCAATAGATCCTTTTAAAATGTAATAGTTTTACTAAACACTTTCCAATAATTCGTTAAATCCAGGCTCATATGTTCACTTTTAAATTGCAATGCCTTAGCAGATTCACTAAGAACACCGACGCACAACCAACTCGAAGCACCTGTTCGCAAAAACTGTCTATAAATTTTAAAAATATTCAAGATATCGATGAAGGGCTTAAAACGGTAATCACAAATTGCACTACAAGTCGCCTGGATACTGCATTTGGGTCATATTAACAACAGTTTTCTTAATATTTAAATTAAATTGTAAAAAAGTCATTCATTGGTACAGTACAGTGTCATCCACTCCTACATTTACCTTACCGGAGGCGAACGTGTTAATAAGGATTGAAATTAAATGTAATTGGTGCACTATTTAGGCAAAATATCTGCTGCTAGTATTAAGTTACTTGCGAATGAATTTTATTATCATGATAATTAAATTGACTCTGTCAAAACCTGATTTGTATAGCTGGTATTACGCGAGCACGCGGCGCTCGTGAGTCGTGTCATTTATTACATGCATAGTTATTACAGGAAAGTTTAAATTCAATTTAGTAACAAGTACCTAGTGTAAACTTCTGATGACACTATTCAAATTTAAGAGTTCCGTATAAGTGACCAACAGGTGTTCTTTTATTAATGATGGAAAATAACTATCATTAGTTCTACCAATGAAATTAGCAAATATCATTTGTTTCCTTCACTTGTATCGTAAATAAACATGAACATGATAAAAGCATTGCATTCATTATGGTGACATGAATTTACTCTTTAGTCATTTTTAATTGTCAACTAATGAATAAAGCAGGTTTTTTCTCCATACAAAAGAACTGTTCTAATTTTGTTCTTTTCAACCTTTGGTGTATAAATTCTTTGTTAATGGAGTAATTAAACAATAGAATGTTGTTAATTACATAAGATTTTGAGTACTAGGTAAATAGTATAAAACATTGTCAAATATTCAACTTATAGAGGTTTTTCAAACCAGCTCCAATCCCTGGAATATATTTTTTTATCTCCTCTCAGCTCACCTCCCATCCAGGTACATCCTTCATCAGCTCCGCCTCAGCATCCCTGTTCCTGCGTAGCTGCTTCAAGTACTCGCGGTCGCGCTCAGCTAGCAGCATCGGGTAGATGGCCATCTTGGCCGAGCGCATCTCAATCTCGTGCTTCTTGATCCATTTGTAGTTTAGGTAGTGCAGATAGGCAGCTCCGGTAGTCAAGCCAATGAAGCCCGCAAACATGGCATATCCTGCAATGGTATTATTGATATTAAAACTTAGTAAATCATCTAAACTTTATGAAATGAGACTAATGAACTATTCTATATCAAATTACCAATTTTATTCTGTCAATTGAGAAGGTCCATCAACCTTAAGAACATAGTTTGATGATAATATTAAGAACAAAACAGTATATTATCCTACTAATACAAATACCAGCTATCTGCACAAATCAGGTTTAGGCAGAATCAATTTAATTATCATGATGATTGAATTAATTAAATAAATAACATAATACAAGCACATAGCTGGTATTTGCAGTAATAGGACGATGTTATGACACCAATAGATATCCATACTTAACTTTGTTATTGTTATAATTATGTATTACGATAAATAAAGTCTTGATCTTTTTTTCCTTTTATAGAGTAAGACGAGTGAAGTTATTAGAGTATTTAAACTATCAATATTTATTAGAAAATAGGAGTTTAATCAAAATAACAAACTGACTTAACCTAAATACGTTACATAATAAGTTTTATTGGGCAAAACAATGGAAAATTACGATAACTGACCACTGAAGAATTGTTTAGCCGGGATCCTCTTGTAGGGAATGGGCTTATAGCCCCCTGGAGGAGGCAAGTCCTGTTTTCGGGCCAAGGCATCGCAGGACATTTTGCTTTCGAATCGAATCAGTGAGTCGAATCTCATAGATAAAATATAGGGAAGATTCCGTGTATTAAGACATACATGAACAAACTATTGTCATCCTTCACCCCATCTCAAGACGTCTGCCATAAGGAAAAAGAGACAAATAAAGTAGCTCTACTTGGTCGTGAACTCCATCAACGACTCCATTTTCTTGAACAATGCTACCAACCTGACTAGATAAAATGTCATTACTATTAGTGATGTCCAGTCTTCAATCGTATACTTTTATCGTCAATAATAATATTTTTACCAAATTAGGTAGCGAATACAGTAGGAATAAACCTTATTTCCTACTCAAAATCACGATCTTCTTCGATCGTGATTTCAAAATCTACATTTTAGGATAAAAATAAAATCACAAAGTTAACGAAATATTTTCTTTAATTAAAATGTCATAATGAGGGTTTCCTAAAACGTATGCCACTAGTTGGCGCCACTTAGCCGTAAGGTCCCGCTAAGAAACACAATTATCTAGCCCCAAAGAAAGACTAAGTAAATGTTTTTTTTTTTTTAATAAAGTTTAAATTTTTTTATGTATTTTTTTTAACTCATACAAAATATTTAAACCTGAAACTATAAACATAGAATTTAGACAAGTTTCTGGACCTGCTCCCGCCCTGGTGATTTCAGAAAACTCTCATTATAACATGTTTTATGGACTTATCATTCCTTAAAGCATACCTAACAATTTTGGTATGATGGCTTCTTTATAATTAAATTAATCAGTCTACACAAGTATCACATGAGCGTCATTATTAAACTAAACTTAATTTACTTGCTGGTTGACATGACATTGGATGATTACCAAATATGGTGGGTAGTAAGTCAGAATGTAATCACTTATGCGCGTACCCTTGCCTGAAACAACAGCTTAAAATTGTGCGGAGCATATTTTTGAATACTCTTTAGGGTACCAGTCGTCTGCCTTTTTGATATTTTTGACCCATAATAGCCTTTGTTCAGTGTCCAGTGGAAACCTGTTGGACATTAAAAACATCGATTCATTTTTGAGTTGACTATCAATACATTTATCGATATCACGATCGGTCTCTTAAGTACCACACTATGCGATACAAATGTTTGAATCCCACTATTTATAATTACATTACGAATGTAAATACAAATGGTTTAATCACAAAACTACACATATGTATCCGACAACAAATATTGAATAAGATTTTCAGTTACTTGTACCTTAATAAGGTTCGAAATCTTAAAATTCAAGTCAAAACTAAATTGCCGGTGAAACGTAATGTCTTTATTTTGTTCATTCAGGTAACCCTGGCGGTTTTTACACCCTGGAACGACACAAGTCATCACTTTTATCACATTCCGTGCACTTATCGAACAGAAATATACATGAAAAGCTTTATTTTAATCACTTTTACTATTTGCGGTTTAGGTGCACTAGTATACACAAACAAAGATCGTTGACAGGCATTGCCGGCGTCACCCACAGATAAAATAGACTCGGTCTATCAATTTTATATGTCTATGGTCGAATCTCGAATGACTGTGACTGACTGACAAATAAACGACACTGACAGTTTTTTGACATTGACAGATTGCGTTTCGTATTTGCTTCGTTAATAAACATGCATGATAATGATGCATCACCCGCATGAATAGATATCTCCATAGCAACCCATCATATTTATTTTGGCGATTCTTCGCTATTTGGACAGCATTTATCAACTAGTTTTTTTTGTGAACGATGGAGGAAGTACAACCGAGTAACATTGATGCTGAAGCTCAAGCCGATATTCCAGAGCCAGAAGTTCCGGATGCAACTTTGAAAATACGACCTCTTGAACGGGTCACATTATATCCCAAAGTTCCCCCGGAGCCATCTGCTTATGGGAAAGGAAAAGGGTATAGTCGTCCATGGATCTTGCAGGACGGTAGGGCGCCACCTGAGAAAGGTAGCGAAATGAGGAACAAATATACAACTCCAAAAAAGCCTCCACGAACTATGGGTAAGTTTTTGTTGTTTATTTCAACTTTTTCTTTTATTATGGTCATGAAATAATTATTTGTTCTTCTAGGTATCAGGAAAAAAATGTTGAGGGACTTTTTCTGGGAACAAATGCTCGAGGAAGTCATAGATGAGTTGGCGACCACCACTAACGTGTCCGAGTACTGCACTGAATATGAGGCCAACTTTATGAAGGATAATTTTGAGCCTCGTAACTTAGAGGTTCCGCTGGACAAAAACGTAAGATACACCAAGAGATTCAACCCCTTTTGTAGATTTATCTACATTTACATGGATTGTGGTACGTAATGGAAGCCGTCTCCCTAAGGATGTTCACAATGAAAAGCACTGCTAACTTGATCTGTGGATGCTATTCAATATAAAATCTGTCTGCATTACTCAGCAGGCCTAGCCAAGATGCCATTTTGGACAAAAATACCCAACATCTTGGTGGGTATTTTTACCCGCCGTGTGGTGACCGCAATAAGAATATATTTGTCGCTACCCCAACCCCAACTCCTCCTGCGGGTGTCGTAAGAGTCGACTAAGGGATTGAAGTGTCACTGTCCATTATTTGATAAAAGATTGATGATGGGCAGCAGCGTCATCACAGCAGACACATTATTGCGATCGCCAATCCGCTTGCCCAGCGTGGCGATTATGGGTATTTCCCTCCTAATGCGTTTATACGCATAGTTAATAGGAGAGGCCTACGTCCAGCGCAGTGTACTATCATAGGCTGATGATGATTATGATGACCCACATCTTGGCAAAAAAGGCAGTTTTAGAGCAAAAAAAATGTATTTGGTAGTTATAAAGTTGTTTACTAAATAAGACATCCAACAATGAATAGGCTGTACAGTCATTGAGCTAACCGTCAACATTTTATTCACAGATGCACATAAAGTATCCCTTGTACGGGACAGGGTCTAGTGCAATTACTTTCTACAGCGAGACCACCAACAAGACCGGGCCTGTGAGTATTAATATTTCTCACCCTGTATACAGTTAGCTGCGGAAGCGCTGCGAAAATCGCAATAGGTAACTGCCTTTAAATCGGGACTTATCATTACTGATTTGTAACCAGATTTGTACCAAATCCGGCTACGAGATGGAAAAGTTATTCCCATTTCGCAGCTGGCTACCAAACGGTACTAAAGGAGCGCATGCCCAGTTTAGTAACAACGCTACATTTTAATGCAATTCCGAGTTCTCGATAGTTACGTAATGGATGCATAAGAGTATTAACATTTTGACTGTCGCAAACTTTTCATCAAGCGAGCCCGTGTCGTCAATAATACAGAATCACACCAAACAGATCAAAGTTTGCATATGAATCGGACTCATTTTGACACAGACTCTATCAGACCTTCTTACTTTCTCCTTTTTTTGAGCTTGACACTGATTGTCTGACATATCAGACTACGGCGTTCAAAAGGTTAAACTAGTTTTTATTTTTATTTTCTAGGGTGAAATTTTGGAAAAATTTCGAAGATGCCAGTATTTCACGAAGCCCATGGAAGAGAGGTTGGACAACGGTTGGGTATTGTAGTTTCGGTTAAATAGCTATAATTTTAAATTTGAGCAAATTATGATCCCCAAAATTCAATTTATTATTATTACATTTATATGAATAAAACTAGCTGAAACAGATAACTTATTTTTATTTTTTATAACGACTGCTAGGGCTACAATAATATACCTAAACATGATCATGGTCAAAAATGCCCTCTTAAACCAAATACAAAATAATTTAATTATATCCAATCAAAACTTTGAAACATCACAACAACTTTCAATAACGGTCTAAGAGCTAGTTCGCACGAGCGTTTTTTTAGCGGCCGTTAAAAAAACGTTCAAATGAAACAAATGCAAAACCTTACATTCATTCACACGATGGCGGTTTTATACCGCGGCGCTTTTTTATCGAGCACTGTTCGATTTTCGACGTTGGGCGTTGGACGTTAAATCGAATTGAGCATAATGGGCCGCCAACGTCAGGTTATAACGCGACGCTTTTTAAGCGTTCGTGCGAACTATCTCTAAGTTAGGCTGGCCTTATACATCCGGAATCAGAATATGAATCAATACTCTTAGGCCGGCCTTATACATCCGGAATCAGAATATGAATTAATGCTCTTAGGCCGGCCTTATACATCCGGAATCAGAAATGTGAATACATCCGGATGTATAAGGCCGGCCTAAGAGTATTAATTTATATTCTGATTCCGGATGTATAAGGCCGGCCTAATACAAAAATTCAGCGTGATGTATTGAAGAGGGGGTGACACTGCTCAATATTCAACAAAATTTCAAGACCGTTTTTGAAAGGTAATTTTGTAAAACGTGCAGCTTCAATGTATCAAGTTTAGAAAGCAAATAAGATAGCAATGATAGTTCAAACTTGCAATTTTACATTCGCGTAAATATAATGAATTTTTAAAACAAGAGGTCTTCATCGTCCCAGCCAGCGAGCTGGCAAAATGTCTTAGGAATAAAGTCTCCGACGGAATCTGTAGACGGCAGCGACTTGCAGGCACATACGATGCTCGTGAGGCATTCTACGGAGCGTATACGGGCTGCGGCACGCACGTCTGAAATAGTACATTACGATATAAGTGAAAAAATCCCGAAATTTACGAACTTCGCAGTTCACGGTAGGTCTGCAGTTTTGGACTTAATTATCTACGATGAAAGATTATTTTAAAGTATTTCAGTAGCACCGTTTGCTACAGATGTAGGTATTGTCATTTTCTGAAAGCTAGCAAATTCTATAAAATACAAACCAATTTCAAACAGTAGCACAGTTACGCGTTACACTGTAAATTGAGCAATATAGAAAGACATTGATATCTGTTTACTATTTGAGGGTCAGTATTTTCGTTAGAGGAAAATTATCAATCCCATAATATCGTAAACCAAAAATTTTCAACTTTAGTAATTCTAAGCCCCTCCACACTTAATTCGCAATAGTCAGACAACGATAATAAAGCATCATCTATATCTATCCCGAGACAACCAATTCAGGGGCTGAAATCGGGAAACAAACGAAAAGAAAACCATGAAAATCGATGTCGTGCGTACACCACACATCACACACTATATTCATAAACGTCTCCTAATTTAGCAAGCCGATGAGTGGTGTTTGTTCCTTTCGATCTTATCAATGTGTCTAGAAGACCGAAAAGGACATGCACTACTCAGCGGCTTGCTAAGTTCGGAGAAGTTTATACTCACTCCATCGTAGGTCGCGTCTCTGCCCTCGGCTAGTCTGTGGCCATGTTAAGCCCATTTCAAATAAAAAAAAAGAATAAAGGGGCAAGTTTGGAGGGGAGATCGAATTCGACCACTACAATTACCTTCTAGTAATAAATCCGCCTACCAGTTTCACCGCCTCCGACTTCCCCCTCTGGTGTATCTTCGAGGCGCATAATGGCTAGGGCTTTGGCTCGAATCTTCTTTGCCTTTACCATCTTTAGTCTGTGCATCTCCTCCCTTTCCTGGTAAATATAATTTTGACATGAATAGCGATCAGGATGCTTAGCCAAGTTGCCGATCGCTAACGCTTAGTAGCGTGTCGTAGTTTTCCCTCTCTGACACTCATTCATATTAGTGTGACAAAGACAGCTAGCTGCCTTTCGTTTACGATTGACGACTAAGCGCTAGCGATTGGCAACTTGTCTAAGCACCCAGGACTCACCGCCAACCGACGTGATCAACCATTTTTAGCATTCATTCTACAATTCTACACGATCGGGTGGTTGGCTCGACTTGTTAGTTTGTATGCACTTGCGATCAAGGCCGTTTGCATCAACCAAACATCGGCTGGATCAACCGCACCGCGTTCTATACGGTGTATTTTATAGCAACCCAATCAAGGATGGTTGGCGGTTGGACCTAATCGTGTAGAAAGGCCTGTAATATTTGCAGAAGACAGTAAAGTTTTCTTTGAAAATTTACTGCATCTTTGTCACTACACTTACACCTTAATTGGAGTAACAGAAGTAGTTGCTAGAAATTTCCAATTTTAGATATTCCTAATATGCTCCCTGTATGCTTAGCACATGATTGGTATGTCAGTATGTCGCCGCGAGATAGATTTTCCATCTTTTACTTACTAGATAGTCTAGATACTTAGATACTTACTAGATAGATAGTCTATCCCGCGGCGATATATTGTTGCACTAATCCTGTGCTAAGCCTACTGGTTTAAGAAACTTTGTAGTCTAGTCTAGGTTTTTGAAACTATGCGTTTTCGTAACACTTGTTGCAAGATATTGATTTCAACTTTTAAAATTTTCAGTCTCCTTATTACGTATCATAATGTCTTACCCTCTCTGCTAGTTCCACTTGAATGTATTTCATAGTGTTGAGTAGCTTGGGCATTATTACCTTTTCTATACCGTTCACTTTTCTGCAAGATGTTTAAGAGCAAATTAATCATCAATAATTTTAAGAGGTTAAACTTAACTGGCAACACTTAGCGGCTTTTGCGGGCATTTGCGGGAGATTCCCAGAACAAATCCCGGTGTTACCAGTTTGAATAAAATTTAAAAACTGGTATATCATTAAACAATAAAAGAGCTCTACAGACTGTAATGTATTTGTGATTTGTTGATCGTCGATCGATAACTCAGCTAGCATAGGTCAGTTAGCTAACAACAATCTTATCAAAAGTCGCAAGCCACATGTTCTCAAGCAGATCGATCTCATTAGACAAATTTGTAGTTTCCACTATAAAGGGAACTACTACTTCATTAGAACTATATTCATACGAATTATCCTGGTGGACTCGTGACAATTAATTTCCTTTGTCTATGTACCCACCTATCTGACAAACTCGATAAGATTAGTTAAATTATCACTTCTGCAGCTAAATGTTTAAGTGTATAGGTACCTCAACGTCGATCTAATCGCATTATCCAACAGAATACACGTATTTCGCAGCGAGGCAAACTTGATCAGAATATGAACGGCCTCGCGAAACGCTCTTTTGGCCTCCCCGGTGCGATGGCCGCCGGCCCCAAGTCCTGCATATCGGAGCGCGTCACTGGCCCCCAACTCTTCGATAGCGTGGAGGGTGACGGTGGAAACGCCGGAGATGTTCTCTGGTATGCGTTGGACGCGGATTTGGGCCTGGATCATAAAAGGCCATGACTGACAATACGATTTGTGAGGTCGATCACTTTTTTGCGGCTTAGCAGGCACATTATTCCCCAATAAACCTAGAATGACCCGGACTGCCAAGCCTGCCTGACAAGCCGTGTGGTGACGGCAGTAAGAATACATTTGTCACCACCCCAACTCGGGTGTCGTAAAAGTCGACTAAGGTATTGAAGTGTCACTGACCATTATTCGATAAAATAATGATGATGGGCATCAGCGTCATTATAGTGGACACATTACTGCGATCGTCAATCCGCTTGCCCAGCGTGGCGATTATGGGCATTTACCTCCTAATGCGTCTATACGCATAGTTAATAGGAGAGGCCTAGGTCCAGCAGTGGACTAACATAGGCTGATGATGATGATGACCTGGACTGGACAAATCGTTGCTAAACAAGGAGCTGTGATTAATTCCATAGTTTGTGTCTAGAGAGCTTCGTTCTGGCCTATTACCGAGAACTTCATAAATTTAGAGCATTTATCCAATTTATCTCTGCCACTCTAAATGATGCCTTCGTTGGAGTAACAGACAAATCCTGGAAATTTGCACATTTGAAGCTCACGAGGGCCGCTGACTATGCTACAAAGACCGTTACAATGATCGAACATTCTGTTGCGTGTTGCGTACCGCCCCGCTACCTCATTGTACATACATTGTACTAGATATCTATGTTTTAATATTATACCTATATAGCTGCATTTATTATTATAACTATATGTAATAAGTAGAGCCGACTGCGCACGGCGCGTAAGTTCATCAGTCACCTATTATACACCAACTAAAGAGCACGCTTCTTATTATTTACCGTCACCTTCTGATATACCCAACTATAAAAACATTAAACGGTAAAGTGGTGACCCCGACGTGATTTCCAGATTGTTGTCTCATTTACGCGTTTGCCTATTTAGGGAAGTCCTGCGAAAAAGTAACCGAAAATGACTGACTCTTACGAGTAGGTACATAAAAATCCAGATCACAATTTAACTTTAATCCTTACCTCTTCAATATTCTCAAGCACCAACGCATTAGACTCCCCATTAGTGAACTTGACTGCCGCCAACGATATGTAGGCCTCCCTAAGCGTATGCCCGAGCATCGCCTGGGTGATCGACAAATCTGACGCGGTCTGGCGTCCCTTCAGACGCAGGGCTTCTGTCTTCCGCTTTAGCAGCTGGTACCCTCGATGGACCAACTCTTGTTGGCGTTTTATCTCTCGCAGCATGAATTGAGAAGCCGTGGCGGGGTAACGGTCTGTCGTGTTCATACTCATTTCAGTGGTTTTAGTAAATACTGGTTTCTATATGTAAATGTGTGGTTTCGTTGAGTTTTTGGACTAGTTTGACATTATGTCAGCAAGGTGTGACAAGCAAAGATAATGTAAAATTTACAATTTTCAAGGAAGAGGTTAAATAATTTTGATTTCGCTGGAAATATTTGTTTTTCAATTTTTCCAGGTTCTGGGTCCCGTTTTATAAAGTTACAAGATACAGGTTACAAGTGTACAGGTTACAGGAACCTGTAATGCACTATGAACTATTACAGGTGTTTTATAAATACACACAAAAAATTACAATTGTAATGAACCATGGTAAATCTCGATTACAAGTAACATCTACAGGCGTGACGGACATCACTAATTAAAAATAAAAACTGACATAAATAATCGTATCCACAGATTATATATGTTTATTTTGATGGAAAATCAGCCCTTCTACCGCGAAATTCAAAATTTGTAAATTTCGAAGATTTTTCGCCGTAACTCCAACGAAGGCTTCATTAAAGTGACAGAGACAAATCCTCGAAATTAGCGAAAATAAAACGATGAGAGAGATGTTCTAAATTTGTGTGGAGTTCATTTGCTCTTTGAAGTCGTACGGTGTCCGACTCCGAAAGTCCAAATTTATTAGGAGCTGAAACAGTCTCGGTCAACGCTATCGGGGTACAGTCAAGGGAATAAATATAATAATGTATACAACTTTAGACCTTATGCTCTAGACATAAGTAAAAAAGTGTAGTCATAGTCAGCGGCCCTACCGCAAACTCGGAAATCCGCAAATTTCGATTATTTTTCTCTTTCACTCTAATATCGCCTTGTTAGAAGTGACAAAGACAAATCGTCGTTTGCAGTTTTCGGAGTTCGTGGTTGTTGGCCAAAACTATGAAGAATCTCTCAGAAAGCGAATAATTTCAACAGTATTACGAGCAAACGTCTGTAGCACACGAAATAACTGGAAAAATTGCACTTGTAGTTGCGGTTACAGGACTCAAGACGTACGTCAGTTTTTGTTACAAGTCTACCACACCTACACTTGTTATTTACAATATTTTTATAAAACACTTGTTCGATTACGAGTTTAAAACTATTAAACTCCTGTATTTTTGTCTATGGCTGAGCTACAGGCACTTGTACCTGTAACTTGTAAAATTGTAACATAGTACTTTTATAAAACGCAAATTGTAAAAAACGGGGCAAGTGTTGCCAGTAAACGCCTGTAAAATTGTAACTTGTAACTTTATAAAACGGGACCCTGGTGGTGAATTTGCGTCGAGGTTTCAACGAAACTACGTAATTAATTTCTTAACACGTTCGCCTCCGGTACTGTTTCACCAAGTGCTAATGCTGTGCCGATCTATATTGTCTGGTAGAACTCCTATGCCAGTGACACGCATGTGTGACCGAAAAGATTGTACTCCTATGCCGGCGACACAGCACTTGTGTCAAAAACGTTCGTGTTTTATAGCTCTGGAATAGGAGTAAGGACTTCATTGTATGTGTGTGTAACTGGCATAAGAGTTCAAGATTTTGTTGATCACAAAAGCTGTGTCACCGGCATCGAACGTGTTAAGCTCGCAGTTAAACAGTACCTACCTAAATGGTACATGCCGTGAAGCACCTGATAACTTGAAATATTTTGGTAAAGAAAAAGGAACTTAATTTAGGTACCTAAGTCAAATTTCTTCTACCTTTTATTTCGAGTTATAAAGTTCTTCACGCCATGCACCGCCATGCTTATGCCACGAATTACTGATCGATGTTGCTCAACGAATTAAAATAACACTATTTTACGGCACTTGATTTAACAACAGTCAATATACCTATTAGGTGTCTCTATTTCGAAAGAAAATAAAACAGATTTTACGAAATATACATCATAATTAGATTTATTTATATTTACACATTTATTTCTCTTTACATTTTATAAATGTAATCTTTACACTTTTTCTTATTAAAGCAGTCTCTTTACTTATTTAAATGTCCGATCATTTAAAACTACGAAGTACTCGATGTTATTTACAATGAGTGGATCATTAATTCATTAACAACGTCTGGTTGAGTCAATGTAGAATATGTCTACTGTATAGAACTCTATTACGTAGGAGGAAATTGTCCGTCATTCTTTAGGATTAATAAGTGCCAAGGAACAGTAATCCCAATTTCAATCTCAGTACACTATAATGAGATTCTTGGGGGTCTTTTGTCCAACTGGACTTTTTTTCTGACTTCTTTCTCGAAAAATTTCTTATCATATTGGCTGGGGTCTAGTGAGTAGTTTCAACGGGTTACTGTCATATTTTTCCCCTCACTAGCTCGTAAAGCGCTCGTTTATCCTTTAATACGAGCGGGTAAAAACGCTTTTTACCAACATGTGAATAAAGTAATTTGACATTGCTCTAATTCCTATAGCCCCCTACTGCCCAGTATAAGTGGATCTGTATGACCGTAGTAACAATGCGCAATCGGAGCTCACATGTTAAATTGGTCGTTTTCATGGGTGACTTTGTAAGCCATTGGCTATATTTAAGTTCCATTCTACGATACGTTTCGATATTGAGTTTTAAATGGCTTTTTTAAGTTAATTTACATTTGGATGAGATTTGTAATCATATTTCCTCGCGATAGTGAGGGGAAAAAAGTTGTATTACACTTGGCGGCAAAGTTTGTTCAACTCTCGTGCCTTGAGACCTTCGCAATGCTCAAGATTCCAGTTTTTGCACCACTCGCTACGCTCGTGGCTCAATTTTGGAATCTTTCGCTAGCTCAGGTCTCAATATTGGCACGACAGTTAAACAACAACTTTGCCCCCTTGTATAATAAATAACTATTCTTGAGTTTCTATTCATACTGCAAATCACAGTAAAGGTTGTCCTTCCTCCGACCAGACGGTGTTCTCCAAGTCTCAGCTATCCTGCCAATAATTATAGTTCCCTGTCGGCGGTGGTACTGGCATTGGAGGGCCCGTAGGAGCCCCGGCTCCGTATGGGGAGCCCTGTGGGGGCCCCGTAGGCGCTCCAGCCCCGTATGGGGAACCCTGTGGGGACCCATACCGTGGTCTGAACCAAGGTCTGCTGTTAAAAGGATATTGGTTGCTCGCGTATGCTGCCATGTTTTGACCTGTAGCGTTAGGATAAGGGTTCGCGGTTTGGTTAGGAGGGAATGCCACGTTAGGCATGTTTTGGAGATTTGTTGTTTGATACGTTTGATTTGGAGCAGGTGTTGTGGATGGGGAATAATTTTGGGCTTGGGATACAGGGGTGGGTGTATAGTTTTGCGTGTTGGCTTGATTTGACCCGTTAGCTGGCTGATACGTGGCTGGAGGTTGGGTTGTTGTTGTTTGATTCACGTTATAAGTTTGCTGATTGCTGCCGTTAGTCGTATAACTCTGCTGGGTTTGTTGATTCGCCGCTGTGAACGCGGTTTGCGTTCCTGAAGCGTCATTGGTGAAGGTTTGCTGTTGATTCTGACCAGTCATCGTGTAGCTTTCCTGCGACGAGCTAGTTATATAATTAGTTTGATTAGTCCCATTGGTGCTTTCGTTTTCCGTGGAAGCATTGGATTGGCCATTGCCGTTGTTCGATGGTGGATTCGACGTCTGATTAGTGGGGACTGTGTATTGCACGTTAGGATTGGCGGGGACGCTTATAGCTCCAGCGTTCTGCATCATGTATTGAGCAGGTACACCGGCGTATTGGGAAGTAGGGATGAAGGTGGAGTTTTGGGGCATTATTTGGTGGACGGGTTGCTGTTGCGACGGGTTAGTTTGAGTCATCGGAGAGGCTGGTGGCTGAGCCTGGACTAAAGGTATGCTTCCAGAGACTGTTAAGTTAGGGTTTGTTAGCTGTTGTCCCGCGAGCGCTGCGTTTAGCTGTTGAGCTGACAGCTGCGTATTTAAATTGATTCCCGCTGGCATGTAGTGTGAGTTTGGTGGTAGATTCATCTGCATTAACGGCATGTTGTATTGTACGCCATTAGGCATCAGTTGATTGGGTTGCATGACTGTGACATTCTGTCCTGGCTGTAGAACTTGCTGGCCTATGAGGCCTGGGGGCAAGCCTCCTTGGACAATATTAGGTTGGTTGGCTGGGATCATGTAGACTTGGCTATTCGGTTGGCCGATCATGGGCATCTGGCTGATGTTGAGCGGGTTCTGGAGAACCGTCATGCCCTGGGGCACGGTTATCATCTGCACGTTCTGGGTGGTGCTTTGAAGCTTGTTGCCCGCGAGGTCCTGCTTGTCTTTGCTCTGTATTTGTATGGCGCTTCTGTCCATCTGTCGGATATACATCCCTGTGCCTTCTTGCGTTACTCCTGTACCTGACACGCTGGAATAAATAAATACAAAATTAACAGGAATACCGTTTATCAAAAAACTCCAAAAAACAAACAAGATTAGGTTTTGTGTTCTTTACGTCTTATTATTTTAACTAGGCAGAATGGATGGCGACCATTTAAGATGGATGGGATGCTGTGTAGCTGGCGGTAGTTCTCACGATAAAAGTTACCCTATGGAGACAAAGTGGATGTGATTACGATCCTCAGTAGTGTGGGGACGAAAAAGAGATATAGAATTTATCTGATTATTGTGAATATTCACGGACCAGTACGTCACGAAATTCGTTTTTAACCCACGGAGATTTGAGGTTGGGTTTCACGATGATGATTTTGTTTGTGTATTTGGGCCAGCTTTATGTGACAGATATATTTTATCCGAGAATGGTGAAATTGGCCCTTATGATCCAAGAGCTCTCAATTCTGAATCATATAGAACAAATAGAATGAAAAAAAGTAGTAGTAAATGAAAAGAACCACTTTCGCGAGAATTTTTTAAAATTACTTACTTGGTCTGCTGCCCAGAAGACACGTGAATGATGGTGCCGTGCGCCGGATTGATCTTCATCCCCATACTGACCACTGTGTTGTCTCTAGCTGCAATAACAATCAATTGTAGCACCCTCTAAAACTATCTACATGCAACGCTACGCAATGCCGCTACTGCAAATTGTAAAAGTATAATCCAACGGGATTGTCTGTCATAGTCAAACATAGCCAGGATATATGTATTGGTCAGCAGATACAGCCTGTTTCTTAACGTGTTGTGATAGGTAAATTCGTAAGGTTCGCCTGGATTTGCGAGGTCTCAATTTTGTTTGTCTACGGCAGAAACTGACGGAAGTAACCCCGCAGCAATCAACGCCGCGAACATGACAGTAAAAGTAGTCTTGTTCTCGTTTCAGCTATCTGTTAAAAAAAGGTTAATAAAGAACAATGTTTAGATGAAGTGCTGTTTATGCTTCCTCGTCTGGCGTACTTTGCTCTGCCAGCCTGTCTTAAACTAAGAAACATGCAATAACAAAATTAATAAGAAAATCTCCATGATAACGGGAACGCGAAGCCACGCTTAGATGTTTATCTGTACACCTGTCAACAAAAAAGTTTTAATTAGCAAAGGAACGCCGAAACAAACGGAGTTAAGTAAGGGTGCTGATGCACGCAGGATGTGAAAAAACGAGTTATTTTGTATGTCGATTTTCAGCAACCATCTGAAATCTTAGCCTAAGCATGCGTAGGAACATGAGAAAGGAAACATGTAAACATATAAACTCCTCTCGATCGGCATTTCTGTTCGACGCGTTAATTTGAACAAATCGCAGATATAACTATCATCACTGCTGCTGGCCACCGGCAGATTTCACCTTTATAAAACAAGTGTAGCTTTTTCAAACTTGCTGACACCAAGCCTCAGTCGATGCTTGCGTTGCGTTCTGCTATGGGCCAATAGACAAGACGTTGCTACTGCGGTTATAAGTGTCTCTAACCCATGTAGCTACTGTGCAATGTTTCTCTAATGCGGCCTCTATGGCGAATTGACGATTGCCGATATACCCGTATTCCTGCAGACCCTTAGGATTAAGATTAATCAAGTTAACATGCAACAATGGTGGGATGTTTCACGTAGACTTCTCCATAAATGTGCATCTGGAAAGCTATAGGGAAAATTATAAGTGGCACTTATTAATTATTTAAGAGCTATGCTATGCTTTACTTACGCTATGACAATACTTATTTATTACGATTAGATTAAACTGCGCTAAAGCCAGCCAACCAGCTTTAAAACTCTGTATTGTCTACTGTATTATTAAAGACTAAGAAACGCAGACTTGTTTAGGCTCCTACAGTTGTACGTTCTTGTAGGATTGAATGGTCGGATATCGGAGAAAGAAGGGATAGACCGACATGTCGCTGTTTTGCGAAATCGTCAAAAACTTAATATTATGGGTAATAGCAAGACTAGTAAGATACTATCGAGATGTGTATATGGCTACGCTTGCTTTCGCTTTAGCCAGTATAGGTACGCTTGGCTATCATAGCTTATATCTTTACGCTTTCATTTACTAAACATCCTATTAGGTCTCGAAGTAATGAGATACATCAGCATTTGTTTAATTGATGACGAATTTCTACCACGCTTATGTTCACTTGTATTAGTGATATGGAGTTATACTGTGGAGTATTTTTTCTATGTTTCATTTTCTTTGGATCTAATAGCTACCGTAAAGATTTATTTTGGATAATAGTATCTTATAAAAATACCTAACGATATAATGAATCATTTCTTCTTCATCATCAATCATACTTGACGGATAGATAGATACATTTTTATTTTATTTAATGTGCTCTACGCGATTGCTGCCTCTGTTAAAAGGAGTGAGCCTACCGAGTCTTTGATTACGCGTATGCGAAATATATCAACAATAAAGAATCACGCGCCTACAGCTGACGCTAAACTATCTGCGCTGCAGTAGGTATGTTTACGACAATATTTGGAAACGCCATGCAATATATTACGCCACGAAATAATTACGCCAACTGCATTCTAAAATGTCACGATTATCGATATGAATTCATTCATTCTTTGCAAAGAGTCCAACTGAGTCCAGGTGACCTATTAAAAAAATACAAATAACTAAGATTATTATCTGGTTCCCGGAATTGTAGAGTCAGCGTGGTTAAGAGTCCCGATTGTTCTGAAATAAAAATTATTATAACTAAGTTGAAAGAACTGCAGCAAACCGCCATGTAGATCAATGTAGTGTTATTGATTTCTGGTAACGAATTTTCTTTCATCTTTCATTTAAAAAAACGGATCATCGCCATCATTTGGAAACCTAGAATAAAAAACCGACTGTCAAGGCTGAGGTTCGATTCTGTTTGGAAATAAATAAAAAAGGAAACAATTAAAAAGAAGACTGCAACCTGTAAAGTAAACCGTAGAAAAAAAACATTGCGGCTTGCGGTTGGTTACACACTGCTATCTACATGACATATATATTAATTAACACAATGACCAATGAATTACGCCAAAAGTTTAATATATTATTAGGTTAGTTACTACGCCAAATTTACATGATTTACGCTTACTCATTAAATTCACAGAAGTGTTTTATTGCGATAATGTGTCAATTCCACGTTTAGATCGATCAGTTAAATTATCTATACTGGAAGTCTTGTCAGACAAATTAAAGACAAAAACACGAAAACAATCAGTAAATTATACATTTAAAAATTTTGTTTCGCTCAAAAGATTGATTAATGTTAAGATTTTAAAGTTCGTTGGGCTTATTTGTTGTTTATTGGCACAAATCCCTTTTTCCCCGGACTTAGTACACAATAATGTCTGTAAATTAAATACTTAAATTCAATTAGGTATTTCCTCACATGAAAAATGTCCTGGTTTTCCCGGGATGTAAGTTATGAAAAATGTAAGGTTGTGAAAGACACATTATCGCGAAAGTCACGACAAGAAGTTCAATCAATACCTGCAGCTGCCGTCCACGTGCGAGAGTCTCGCGTCGAGCTCTTGTCCTGGCCCTGCGACCTGCGTTACACACAACTTTCAGTACATCACTCGGTACACATGCATACACATCCCCAAATTATACTCCAAGACACCGAATATTTTCTTAAGGAATCTTGCAGGCAGCGCGTAATCCCAAAAATCTGCAGACGGTGCCTATTCTCCCATTGAATCTTGGTCTCGAGAATTATCTCACTAAATCTTGGGCCACTAGAAAAGTTCCTCCAAAAATCTTTAAGCTTCGGTTCTGGAGACTAAAGCTAGAATAGGAGAGGTTGCAACAGTGATGCAGCTTCATTCGAACGCAATTTTGAAAATCTTCTTTTTTTTTTCTCTGCAGTTGACTATGTGTGATACTTTCAGAAATAATGTAAGATAAACAACACAGTAACGCCAAATGCTTCGATAATTCATTTTTAAATAATTTTGATTGTGTAAGGATTATTTCTGCAAATATAGTTTTACGATAGACTCAAAACCAATTAGATTCATTTTAGCAGTTTTTATATTACAAAATGTCCAGATTTCAAGTCTTTCGTAACGGGTAGCTGAAAAAGAAGTTTTATTAGTAATACAAATGTTTTTTTTTTGTTTTAGCTTGCTATTATCACATACCCAGCAGGTGCTATTGGTCTTAACTGAAGCTGACTTGGGGTTCCGTCAGACAGCCGCTTTTGCCCTCTACTCTCTTGGTTCATGTTTTTTGTCGGTGTTGATGTGTTCTGAAAGAGTCGTAATGTTATCCACATGGATCAAAGGAGGAATAATATCAAAGGCAAGATTAATACGTTAAGAGCAGACACAAACATATTAAATGTACTTTGTACAGCGGTTCTACTCTGTAATCTGCAAATTTCGAAGGCGTTATTAGAGTGACAGAGACAAATCCCCGAAATTTGCGGATTTCGGAGTTGGCGGAGGCCAGGGTTGCGTTTTATAAAGTTACAATTTAAAATTTTGCTGTTTGCCTCTCTTTCTAGCCAATATGTGCGTGCGTTAGAGAGCCAAACAGCGAAATTGTAAAATGTAACTTTATAAAACTCGACCCAGATATCAAATTGGATAACTGATTAGTGATTACCATAGGGATCTATAGATGAGTTAATGTGTCTGTTCGTGTATACTTTTAACTTAATGTATGTAATTTTAAACTAAACAGTGAGACATCTAATAGCTTAAACAATGGGACTGTGAGATCAAGCACTAAATTATAAACTTAGGAGGATTAAATTAGTAAAAGAAACCTATAAACCAATGTATTGCAACAGACCTCAACCATAAAGCATAAACAAGTGAAAGGTAAAACTGTTAAATAGTCATTTCCTTAGCCTCAATGTGTTTCACACACAATTTAAGATGATTGTAAGGATTGACACTATTCATTAAAAGCTGTAGAACATGGTCCTCCCTTATTTTAACCCGGCGGGAGTGTGGCAGGGTATCTCATACCCTGTGTTTGACTTATGTCAATATATTTAGAGTTTATTTTTGTTTAACTTTTTTTCACCACACTCTCGCCGGGTTAAGGGCCGATTCAGACCGGAGTGGCAAGTGGCAGCGGCCGGCAGCGGCTGACTCGTTTCGTCGCTGGCATGGGCGACCGGCGGGGCGGCGGGTATTAGAAATGTCACCGCAGGCAACCGACGCCGCCCGGCCGCGCGGCCGTCAGCGGTACCGCGCGACCTTTTCGAGTATTTCAAGCGACACTGATATTTTTTAATATGTAGATAAAGTCTAATCATTTCACAATGAAAGGGATCGCCGCGTCGCTGCCGGCCGCTGCCATTCCAGTCTAAATCGGCCCTAATTGTAAACTGTTGAAGAATTATGCTTCATCGTCATAATTATGTTAACTTTACTAAGAAGAGTTCGAAATCATAAAAAGAAAACCATGTTAATTGCTTCTTTTTATACTACATTTGTTTACGTATCAAAATCTCGTGTTGTGTGTCCCAATACATTACCCGCAAGATATTTTAACAATTTAATTTTTATATCATCACCAGCCTAATGGGTTTGCCTTTCGTTCAGATGCACAAGTTAACAAGCAGTAAGAATTATTCACTACTTCTCTAGTAGTGAATAATTTTTAGCAGTAAGAATTATTCACTACTTCTCTAGTAGTGAATAATTTTTACTGCTTGTTAGATTAATATTGATAATCCCACGGATTTTGACGTAAAAAATGTCGTATTGGGCATTTCTCCGAGCGTATCAACCACCGTGACTTCGGTGGCAGCCTTATAACACGAATCCCGTGAGAGATGCAAGAACTTTTGGATATATTGGTAGACATAGTTGACAACTACCAATATATCCAAAAAATGTATGAGAACTATGAGATACCCACGGAAATCGGGTAATATAATAATGTTGCCACCCTGAGAAATGCCCTCTTACAGTTAGGTGATTGATTAAAATGGTAAAAGAAAGAGAAAGCTTGGTGAGGCGATGCAACACATATAAGTATATGCTCACGGATAGCACTTGTGGAGACGACGCCTGCCCAGTGGATATTATATTTATCAAAGAACCACTGCTCACTATGGGCTGTGGGGAATTCATACAAATGTAGTCCATACAATAATTACAACAGCTTATATTAATTTATTGCAAAAATGTTTCTTTCATAGAATGCTTTCTTAAGACACTACAAGCTAAAACATGAGAGTAAATAACAGTTTTCTAATATTTTTTTATCCAGCTGTATTTAATAATAGTAATAGCAAACTATAGTGAGAACTTAAACTCACTTGTATTTAGAATTAGATACTGCGTGCAACATGTTACGGGGAGAATAGGTCTCTTCAAGCACTAAGCCTGCCGTTACCATGAAGGTAGTGGTGGGCTCAGCGCTTGACAATGGAGACCTAGGCACTCTGAATCGTGTAGCGCGTAATTAATGAATCTATGTGAGTTTAGCCTCGTAGTTATATTTCATAATATACTACCTTTTACAGATGTTTGTTTAATCTGTTCATTAATATTTTTCGACATTTTTGTTTCCACACATATATGTATGCGTAAATTATATAAATTTTATACCTTCTGGTTGAGCTGCATGATGGTGCCAGTGGCTTGGAGCTGCTGGAACTGTGCTGCCGACAGCGGGAGGGACGTTTGAGGCAATCCACCCGCAGGGGCTATCTGTTGATGAAGGAAAAAGTTTGATTTCCGTAATTACACTAAATCGAAGATATATGACTTAGTTTTGGACCATAGTTGGGAGCTTTTGGACTATAATTGGGTAGTTTTACGGTTCATAAGATAAATAAGTCAATTTTTAAGATACATTTGTTGCAAATTTTTTTTGTGATTGTAAGATATGTTTTTAAATTAGATAGAAAAATAACCATGGTAGAAAATTTCTAATACTCACTGAAACAAATTGTTGTGGTTGTAAATTAGGCAATGCCTGATTAGCAGTTAAATCTTGTAACTGCTGGTATGGGATCAACATGGTCTGTGAACCTGGCATTGCCCATTGCACAGTATCAGCGCCCTGAATATGATATTTCACTTCTTTGTCTCCTTTATCTGTGCTATACAGAATTTTCTGTGAGGCATTTGTACTCTGAGCAGCGCAAACTACTGGCGTAGCTGTTGCTGAACTCACTGTTGTTGTGTCAGATGACGTTAAGCTAGCTTGAGGAAATGATAAACCATTAGGCAATATCATTGACATGGAAGACGGAACTCCACTCAGACGTAATTGGGTTACATTGACTGGCTGCATACTAGACAAATCTACAATCTGAGTCCCACCGAAGTTAGGTTGCTGTAAAGAGCCTAAGTGTTGTGCTATGGGCAAATGTGTAAAGTTTGCCGCATTGGAAACTTGCACCCCAGGCTGAACTATAGGTATTAATTGACCGTTTTCCTGATTAAGCACATATTGTTGTTGAGGTTGTAGGAGTTGTAAGACAGTGGGTTGTCGGACAGTCATTAGGGGAGTTGTGGCCGGGGCAACACTGACAACGGGTGGGATGACTGTTTGATGTGCTGGGGATGTTAATGTAGAGGGCGTGGAGAGCGCCACGGTGGCTACAGGGGGCGGCGCGGGCGGCGGCGCCGTGGTGGTGGCTAGCGTCGGCGGCGGCACATTCAGCGGCGGCGGCGGGCCTGTCGCCTGCTGCGCCGCGCTCCACTGAGCTAACTCTGCACGAATTGTTTCAATCAAGTTCAACGCCAGCGACCGAGCAGCCGCCAGAGCCTCAGATCTCGTATGATGCAGAGCCAAATGTAAAGGCTCAAATTTCTCACTTTTCAGTACTGCTAACACACCCGTTTCCGACCGGATATACTCTATGTTGGTTCCATTCTGAAACATGAAACGCCTTAATAGAATTTAACTTCAAATTAAACAAGAAATCTAATGAGACGAAAGCGGTAACATACTGGTCCAAGAATTCGTCCTTTTATGTCGAAGGCTGCTGGCGCGTGATCCAGACCTATGTAAACTTTTTCAACTAAACCTCCAGACATAGTTTCAACCATTAATTAATATATTTCACTTCAATATTGTAAATTTATGAAAAGCATCTTTTGGAAATGAAGAAGACGCGACTTGACGCGAAATTGACAATTAACTTTTTTTTCTTCCAATATAATATTTCAATGGCGTTACCACAGATAACATAAAATTAAACGGACGAACAACATCTAGATTGATTCGTCGCAGCGAACGAAACGCTGTTTTTGCATTGTTTTTGTTATAAAAAGATGATTGACACTGACACTTGACAGCACAGGTGGGTTCGGGCTAAAGTCAAAACAAATAAGTAGTAAAATTACAAAATATTGATAGAGACTAAACGTGGAGCTTCTTGCACGTTTTAAAATCTACACAAGGCTAATAAAATGCAATCAAGAAATCTTTATACGGCGATAAGAAGATTGTCCATATCTGCAACGAAATGTAACTCATTTGCAGAGGAACTTCACAAAAACTTTATCCCCACTAACCAATTCCAAAGAACTCTGCTTTCTGCAGGATCTGCTGCAATTTCCCTCTTCAATCCATGGCGGGGCGACATGATCGCTTGCTTGGGCGAAGTGACGGGTGGCAATGCTATAAAATACATGAAGCAGAAAATGCTTGAAAGCACAGAAGGTAAAGAAATACTAAATGAGTTGCCTCGCATAAATTCTCAGACTGTTTCTTTCGAGCAACTTGCGAATATGCCTGAGAATACGCTAGGGAGGATATATGCGGACTTTATGAAGGAAAACAACATCACAGCAGATTCTAGATTGCCAGTACAGTTTATTGAGGATCCAGAGATGGCATATGTAATGCAAAGGTATAGAGAAGTCCATGATTTAGTACACGCTTGTTTGTTTATGAAGACGAATATGCTGGGAGAGGTAAATACTGCAGTTTTTAATTTATTGATGGACTGTTTCACATTCCCCAGATAAATATTTTCATCACATAGAATGATCAGTATCCTTTTCTCAAAACATGAAGGAAACGCTTATCCAGCAGATATACTTCATTCGGGTTGGTGAAACAGGCCCATAGAATTTTAATGTAATGCTTGAGTAATATTAACAACCTTGACAATAATAACAAGTGTATTATATACATTGTAAAAATAAAATAACAGTAATAATTTGTCACTATTGGATTTGTTAGTTATTTTAATTTTCGTTTCAATGCAATGCCTCACTTTAAATATATTTTTGCTACAACCCTGTGTTGGGTGATAATGATAAAAGTGAATTCAAATGATAAGTTAATTTTACTCAATAAATTATTATGCAATTTTTCCAGGTAGCCGTAAAATGGGTTGAAGGTATCCAAACAAAGCTACCCATGTGCATCAGTGGAGGCATCTGGGGGGCTGCGAGGCTGAAACCGAAGCACCGCCAACTGTACCTGAAATGTTACCTACCCTGGGCTGTTAGGACAGGACATAATGCTAGGTTTTTGCAAGGTGATATTTTTTATACTGCAATTTCATCTCAAAGTTTCACAGCTGGAAAAGACCTTTCTTTTTCTTATTAGAATTAGTCTTTTTTTATTATTTCATGTTTTTCAGGCAGACAGTTGAGAGAACTGATGGTGCCTGTATCTAATAACATTTTGTCTGATATAGTTTTAACCCTTTATAGGGCACTGGTCTCAAAAACTACCACCCTATAGCACTATCTTTTTGTATTTTTTTTTGTTGTACAGAATTTTTCGTACTATATAATGTTGTCGAGGCTTGAACCCACGATTTTTTTGAGTCTTGCCCGTTAAAGGGTTAAGACAAAAGGTGTCAAAATTTCACAGCTACAAAAACAGTCTGTTTTTGTCCATCCCAGCACTTGCACTTACGCATCATTACTTATTAGATTTTGTCCCAATAATTATACTTTCATTGATATTTTTATTTATCGGACACTTTGAGGATTTAGTATGGGGAGACGGTATCGCTATAACTTTCCTAACAAAACATTCTGCCAATTTCCGAGGGGGACGAGGTAGCACACATGTAAACGATCTAACTACAAATGCATTTCTTCTTCTCGTTACTACTCACGCACACTTAAACAATACCACAACACTAAGTTAAATTATCACACTAATACAGTAAAATTTCTATGCGGACACAATTTCAAACTATCGACGTAGGTGTAATCGAACCGATTAATATGGCTTTCAAGTGTCTGAAGATTATCGTATCGATATATTTTTCTAAACGTCATAGATTGACGTGCACATTGGTACTATATATTGTTGTTTTGAGTATTTAAATGAAAGTAAACAGACAATTAGTAACAGTTATTAATTAATCAACCAATTTTAATACAAAACCGCCTGAATGTCTTGCCATTAACCTACTTCAATTGATTATGTTTTCGTTTATCGCGATCTTTGACTACGAAGGCTGTAACTGTAAGGAAAGTCTCGGTCAATCACGTGCATTTAGAAATCCGTAAATCAATTATAATATTTAATAAATAATATTAATTAGCGGTTGTGAAAGACTACAATGTATGTCCATACGAGTGTACATACGAGTATTATTTATTTTGTTGTAGTAAGAAAGTTTTAGTTAGCTGGGGTAAAACTCACTGAGGCTTAATTGTGAATACTCGTAAGGATACAATTTGAATACAAATGCGTAGGTACAAGGTGCGTAGGTGCGTACACATACAAGTTTTTGCAATAAGGCCGGTGATATTGATATTCCTTAGTGATATTTTAGTAAGTACCTAAATACAATTTATAATATAGGTCCAACTAGCGTTAAGTAGCACTTGTAAAAATGAAGTTATTGAATTCGATAAGACTGTGTTTTTATTTACTTACTGTGAGAACACTAATATACGTAAACACAAGTGTCCGTACCTATCTCGACATTTTATACCTACTCTCGACATTGTGTCATAAAGAGTAACGTTCACATCACTATGTATTTTCGCGCGTAATACGTATTCCAAATAATCGCAATAAATATTCAACCTTATTGGCTTACATATAAGCTTAACATTAGACCAAGGCAGAGTCTTCTGTCTTACTTGATTCACTAAGTCTGATATTTCCTACAAAATTTAAAGATAGGTAGACCTTATTAACCTTAAATACGAGAATACAATAAATGTCAAACTTTCCCCATCAGTTAAAAATGAAAATACGAATTGTGTGCGATATTTTTGAAACCGATTTTGCTATCGATTCCCTGGTACTTGATTTAATTGAACAATTTTATGTAATGAAATGTTGTAATATAAACAAATAAAGGCAAGATATGAAAGGGTATCGCATATTTTGTATACATGATGTATTTGAACGAGTTTTGAATCCATACATAGCACATACAGGCATTTTGACGGAGCTTGTTACGGGTACATAACGATTACAAGACTGCGAAGAATCGATTAATGAAATAGTTTTTATAAACAGGTTTGGTCAATGTACAAATTCTTGGCCAAAGTCTTTGGCAGAGGGGAAACGATATGAAGCCGACTCCATTACTAAATCCTCAAAGCCAGTTATACATGTGATACAGTCACCCAAGTTATTCACCTTACACTGGTGACAATTTATCTAAGGTGAATAATTTGGTTGACTGTATAAGCTTTTAGTATCATACCCACTATACCCAGTTTTTAAAATTATATAGGTCAGTGCATATCATAGCTTGCTGACATAATTTTGAACCAATGTTACTTACCTGTTTACAAATAGATAGTATATAGATAGTTTGGACCTTATTTAATTATTCATTGCTTTGTTTTCAGGTATTTACTTTGAAAAGAGATGGGACCAAGACATTGACGAATTTCATAAGGAAATGAATATTATTCCACTGCTGAAGAAATAGCCACTTGTTTAAATATATTGTAATTCTACAAAGGTGTTATTGTAAATACTAGTTTATAGATGTTTGTTGGAAGATTTAAAGGTATTAATAAATAATAGATAATGAAATAATTTTGAACATTAACCTCATTTAGACAGAAACCTAATTTACAACCGACTTCATAAACAAGAGAAGGTTCTTAATTTTATTTTATCACTTTATTGAAGATCAATCGAAGTTTTGTTGCTAAGTCAGTTGTGGTGTGAACAGATTGATTACTAAAAGGACAACAGATTAAATAAAAAGACAGTGTAAAAATTACTCTTACATTTATTTCGTAGATATCCTTACAATTAAATCTTAACATTAACATATAACATTCAACAAGATCACATCTTTGTATCACTTATGTCAGAGGTGTCCTAGCACGACAGTTTATAACGGATTGTTCGGTGCCTTAACATAGAGATCATGTAAGCGTTAGAGTAAATCGTCGGCTGCCAGCAAACCTCACTATAAAAACTGTCACTACTCTTAGCAAACTCTTATGTCATTATTGAACCAGAACTGAGATACGAGCTTTATTTCAAGTAGGTATTTGACTTAGTGAGTTTTGCTTGTCAACCAACGAAATGTGCCCTAAATACATTGTTGGTAAGGTTTGAAACACAAAACTAATATTAGACTTCCAATTTCCATATTTAGAATTCCATAGGTACAGTCGTCATCAGAAATAACGGAGCGCCCCTTCCGTCGTTTTTAGTACCATTACTCAAAAATATCTGAGCATCCATCTAACGCCATGGCAATAGAGGTTGCTTAAATATTTGTGAACACTCTGGCGACTCCGATAATTGATGGCGACTGTACTCTCTGTAATTTATCATGGCTTTTTGAGCAGACAATCATACATTTAACGCCTTTACATATCCGTGATAAAAACTGACGTACTAGAAATGATTAAAGAAATGAAAAAAATAGACGTAACGCGAAATTTGCTTAATCATTTCATCATAGGGTAATAGAAAAACCAGGTCTAGTTATACAATATCGGTGGTATCGTGAAACTTGGCATTGAATTTTAAGTTTTTTATGTAAAAAAAATAATCTTTCATAATCACGCTGAGCGTTTCAATCGTTACACCAAATACTTAACAACATTAATTAAAATATTATCATTTATAAGTCTTTAGAAGACTTCAACATTGATGAAGAAATTGTTTTAACGGGCAATCATGTTTTGTTATTATACTAGAGCATCTCAGAAGACTATCGTTAGAGGAAAAAAGTGTATTTGGATTCTTATTTAGAATAGCTGGGTACGTGTATACATTGCCACCGAAGTCATGGCGGTTTAAACGCTCGTAGAAATTCTTTGAATTAGACCTTATATTGTCGTGTTGACACGATTGGATCAAAAGTAAAGAAATTTCAAATGGCATCCACTTTTTGGGCAATTAGCAAGGTCTTACTACAAGCAAACAACTAAAAGTAAATCTATGTAACTGTAATGTAAGTGGCCAATTTCTCGTTGTTTATTTATTAACAGAGCAAATTTATGCTAGTTATTACATCTAGATAGCAATGTGATGCTAATCTATATATAATGTAACTATTGCACATCGATCATAAATAAATAAACAGACAATAAAACGATCACTTTCATTACCAATGCTCGGCGGGGGTGAGCTGTTTTCATACTAAATGTCACGTGATAAATGTCATTTAGTATGAAAACAGCTCACCCGCGCCGAACATTGTTCATTACAGTTACATGGATTTATTCTTTTAGTTGCCGCTAAGTATTGTTTGTCTCCGCACTTAACAATCTGTCTATAAGACCGAAAGGGACAAACACTTAGAGGCTTGTTAGGAGACGTTTACAAATAAGAAGCTTAGAGAAGAACACACTATAAGAGCATCTCGGAGCTGCAGCCGGCGCAGTTGTGCAGGTCGGAGCCGCGGCCGCCGGCGTCCGCGCGCCACGAGTACCACACGCGGTGCGCGTCCACGAGCCGCCAGAAACGTGCCGTGATCGTCGTGCCGGACGTCATGAGGAGAGGCGTTTGGAATGACGAATATATTCTGTCTTATCCCGAATATACAGTTGAGTGTTGACACGATTGGATCAAAAGTAAAGAAATTTGAAATGGCGTCCACTTTTTGGGCAATTAGCAAGTAACATGGATTTACTCTTTTAGTTGCCGCTAAGTATTGTTTGTCTCCGCACTTAACAATCTGTCTATAAGACCAAAACGGACAAACACTTAGAGGCTTGTTAGGAGACGTTTACAAATAAGAAGCTTAGAGAAGAACACACTATAAGAGCATCTCGGAGCTGCAGCCGGCGCAGTTGTGCAGGTCGGAGCCGCGGCCGCCGGCGTCCGCGCGCCACGAGTACCACACGCGGTGCGCGTCCACGAGCCGCCAGAAACGTGCCGTGATCGTCGTGCCGGACGTCATGAGGAGAGGCGTTTGGAATGACGAATATATTCTGTCTTATCCCGAATATACAGTTGAGTATTGACACGATTGGATCAAAAGTAAAGAAATTTCAAATGGCGTCCACTTTTTGGGCAATTAGCAAGTAACATGGATTTACTCTTTTAGTTGCCGCTAAGTATTGTTTGTCTCCGCACTTAACAATCTGTCTATAAGACCAAAACGGACAAACACTTAGAGGCTTGTTAGGAGACGTTTACAAATAAGAAGCTTAGAGAAGAACACACTATAAGAGCATCTCGGAGCTGCAGCCGGCGCAGTTGTGCAGGTCGGAGCCGCGGCCGCCGGCGTCCGCGCGCCACGAGTACCACACGCGGTGCGCGTCCACGAGCCGCCAGAAACGTGCCGTGATCGTCGTGCCGGACGTCATGAGGAGAGGCGTTTGGAATGACGAATATATTCTGTCTTATCCCGAATATACAGTTGAGTGTTGACACGATTGGATCAAAAGTAAAGAAATTTCAAATGGCGTCCACTTTTTGGGCAATTAGCAAGTAACATGGATTTACTCTTTTAGTTGCCGCTAAGTATTGTTTGTCTCCGCACTTAACAATCTGTCTATAAGACCAAAACGGACAAACACTTAGAGGCTTGTTAGGAGACGTTTACAAATAAGAAGCTTAGAGAAGAACACACTATAAGAGCATCTCGGAGCTGCAGCCGGCGCAGTTGTGCAGGTCGGAGCCGCGGCCGCCGGCGTCCGCGCGCCACGAGTACCACACGCGGTGCGCGTCCACGAGCCGCCAGAAACGTGCCGTGATCGTCGTGCCGGACGTCATGAGGAGAGGCGTTTGGAATGACGAATATATTCTGTCTTATCCCGAATATACAGTTGAGTGTTGACACGATTGGATCAAAAGTAAAGAAATTTTAAATGGCGTCCACTTTTTAAGCAATTAGCAAGTAACATGGATTTACTCTCTTAGTTGTCGCTAAGTATTGTTTTTCCCTTCTGCACTTTAAGACCGAAAGGGACAAACACTTAGAGGCTTGTTAGGAGACGTTTACAAATAAGAAGCTTAGAGAAGAACACACTATAAGAGCATCTCGGAGCTGCAGCCGGCGCAGTTGTGCAGGTCGGAGCCGCGGCCGCCGGCGTCCGCGCGCCACGAGTACCACACGCGGTGCGCGTCCACGAGCCGCAAGAAACGTGCCGTGATCGTCGTGCCGGACGTCATGAGGAGAGGCGTTTGGAATGACGAATATATTCTGTCTTATCCCGAATATACAGTTGAGTGTTGACACGATTGGATCAAAAGTAAAGAAATTTGAAATGGCGTCCACTTTTTGGGAAATTAGCAATTAACATGGATTTACTCTTTTAGTTGCCGCTAAGTATTGTTTGTCTCCGCACTTAACAATCTGTCTATAAGACCGAAACGGACAAACACTTAGAGGCTTGTTAGGAGACGTTTACAAATAAGAAGCTTAGAGAAGAACACACTATAAGAGCATCTCGGAGCTGCAGCCGGCGCAGTTGTGCAGGTCGGAGCCGCGGCCGCCGGCGTCCGCGCGCCACGAGTACCACACGCGGTGCGCGTCCACGAGCCGCCAGAAACGTGCCGTGATCGTCGTGCCGGACGTCATGAGGAGAGGCGTTTGGAATGACGAATATATTCTGTCTTATCCCGAATATACAGTTGAGTGTTGACACGATTGGATCAAAAGTAAAGAAATTTCAAATGGCGTCCACTTTTTGGGCAATTAGCAAGTAACATGGATTTACTCTTTTAGTTTCCGCTACTACTACATATTGTTTGTCCCTTCCGCACTTAACAATCTGTCTATAAGACCGAAAGGGACAAACACTTAGAGGCTTGTTAGGAGACGTTTACAAATAAGAAGCTTAGAGAAGAACACACTATAAGAGCATCTCGGAGCTGCAGCCGGCGCAGTTGTGCAGGTCGGAGCCGCGGCCGCCGGCGTCCGCGCGCCACGAGTACCACACGCGGTGCGCGTCCACGAGCCGCCAGAAACGTGCCGTGATCGTCGTGCCGGACGTCATGAGGAGAGGCGTTTGGAATGACGAATATATTCTGTCTTATCCCGAATATACAGTTGAGTGTTGACACGATTGGATCAAAAGTAAAGAAATTTCAAATGGCGTCCACTTTTTGGGCAATTAGCAATTAACTTGGATTTACTCTTATAGTTGCCGCTAAGTATTGTTTCTCCCTTCCGCACTTAACAATCTGTCTATAAGACCGAAAGCGACAAACACTTAGAGGCTTGTTAGGAGACGTTTACAAATAAGAAGCTTAGAGAAGAACACACTATAAGAGCATCTCGGAGCTGCAGCCGGCGCAGTTGTGCAGGTCGGAGCCGCGGCCGCCGGCGTCCGCGCGCCACGAGTACCACACGCGGTGCGCGTCCACGAGCCGCCAGAAACGTGCCGTGATCGTCGTGCCGGACGTCATGAGGAGAGGCGTTTGGAATGACGAATATATTCTGTCTTATCCCGAATATACAGTTGAGTGTTGACACGATTGGATCAAAAGTAAAGAAATTTCAAATGGCGTCCACTTTTTGGGCAATTAGCAAGTAACATAGATTTACTCTTTTAGTTGCCGCTAAGTATTATTTCTCCCTTCCGCACTTAACAATCTGTCTATAAGACCGAAAGCGACAAACACTTAGAGGCTTGTTAGGAGACGTTTACAAATAAGAAGCTTAGAGAAGAACACACTATAAGAGCATCTCGGAGCTGCAGCCGGCGCAGTTGTGCAGGTCGGAGCCGCGGCCGCCGGCGTCCGCGCGCCACGAGTACCACACGCGGTGCGCGTCCACGAGCCGCCAGAAACGTGCCGTGATCGTCGTGCCGGACGTCATGAGGAGAGGCGTTTGGAATGACGAATATATTCTGTCTTATCCCGAATATACAGTTGAGTGTTGACACGATTGGATCAAAAGTAAAGAAATTTTAAATAGCGTCTACTTTTTGGGCAATTAGCAACATGGATTTACTCTTTTAGTTGCCGCTAAGTATTGTTTGTCCCTTCCGCACTTAACAATCTGTCTATAAGACCGAAAGGGACAAACACTTAGAGGCTTGTTAGGAGACGTTTACAAATAAGAAGCTTAGAGAAGAACACACTATAAGAGCATCTCGGAGCTGCAGCCGGCGCAGTTGTGCAGGTCGGAGCCGCGGCCGCCGGCGTCCGCGCGCCACGAGTACCACACGCGGTGCGCGTCCACGAGCCGCCAGAAACGTGCCGTGATCGTCGTGCCGGACGTCATGAGGAGAGGCGTTTGGAATGACGAATATATTCTGTCTTATCCCGAATATACAGTTGAGTGTTGACACGATTGGATCAAAAGTAAAGAAATTTTAAATGGTGTCCACTTTTTGGGCAATTAGCAAGTAACATGGATTTACTCTGTCTTATGTCGAATATACAGTTTCGTGTCGACACGATTGGATCAAAAGTAAAGAAATTTCAAATGGCGTCCACTTTTTGGGCAATAAGCAAGTAACATGGATTTACTCTTTTAGCTGCCGCTGAGTATTGTTTGTCCCTTCCGCACTTAACAATCTGTCTATAAGACCGAAAGGGACAAACACTTAGAGGCTTGTTAGGAGACGTTTACAAATAAGAAGCTTAGAGAAGAACACACTATAAGAGCATCTCGGAGCTGCAGCCGGCGCAGTTGTGCAGGTCGGAGCCGCGGCCGCCGGCGTCCGCGCGCCACGAGTACCACACGCGGTGCGCGTCCACGAGCCGCCAGAAACGTGCCGTGATCGTCGTGCCGGACGTCATGAGGAGAGGCGTTTGGAATGACGAATATATTCTGTCTTATCCCGAATATACAGTTGAGTGTTGACACGATTGGATCAAAAGTAAAGAAATTTGAAATGGCGTCCACTTTTTGGGCAATTAGCAAGTAACATGGATTTATTCTTTTAGTTGTCGCTAATTATTGTTTGTCCCTTCCGCACTTAACAATCTGTCTATAAGACCGAAAGGGACAAACACTTAGAGGCTTGTTAGGAGACGTTTACAAATAAGAAGCTTAGAGAAGAACACACTATAAGAGCATCTCGGAGATGCAGCCGGCGCAGTTGTGCAGGTCGGAGCCGCGGCCGCCGGCGTCCGCGCGCCACGAGTACCACACGCGGTGCGCGTCCACGAGCCGCCAGAAACGTGCCGTGATCGTCGTGCCGGACGTCATGAGGAGAGGCGTTTGGAATGACGAATATATTCTGTCTTATCCCGAATATACAGTTGAGTGTTGACACGATTGGATCAAAAGTAAAGAAATTTGAAATGGCGTCCACTTTTAGGGCAATTAGCAAGTAACATGGATTGGCATTTTAGCTGCCGCTAAGTATTGTTTGTCCCTTCCGCACTTAACAATCTGTCTATAAGACCAAAACGGACAAACACTTAGAGGCTTGTTAGGAGACGTTTACAAATAAGAAGCTTAGAGAAGAACACACTATAAGAGCATCTCGGAGCTGCAGCCGGCGCAGTTGTGCAGGTCGGAGCCGCGGCCGCCGGCGTCCGCGCGACACGAGTACCACACGCGGTGCGCGTCCACGAGCCGCCAGAAACGTGCCGTGATCGTCGTGCCGGACGTCATGAGGAGAGGCGTTTGGAATGACGAATATATTCTGTCTTATCCCGAATATACAGTTGAGTGTTGACACGATTGGATCAAAAGTAAAGAAATTTCAAATGGCGTCCACTTTTTGGGTAATTAGCAAGTAACATGGATTTACTCTTTTAGTTGCCGCTAAGTATTGTTAGTCCCTTCCGCACTTATCAATCTGTCTATAAGACCGAAAGGGACAAACACTTAGAGGCTTATTAGGAGACGTTTACAAATAAGAAGCTTAGAGAAGAACACACTATAAGAGCATCTCGGAGCTGCAGCCGGCGCAGTTGTGCAGGTCGGAGCCGCGGCCGCCGGCGTCCGCGCGCCACGAGTACCACACGCGGTGCGCGTCCACGAGCCGCCAGAAACGTGCCGTGATCGTCGTGCCGGACGTCATGAGGAGAGGCGTTTGGAATGACGAATATATTCTGTCTTATCCCGAATATACAGTTGAGTGTTGACACGATTGGATCAAAAGTAAAGAAATTTCAAATGGCGTCCACTTTTTGGGCAATTAGCAAATAACATGGATTTACTCTTTAAGTATTGTTTGTCTCCGCACTTAACAATCTGTCTATAAGACCGAAAGGGACAAACACTTAGAGGCTTGTTAGGAGACGTTTACAAATAAGAAGCTTAGAGAAGAACACACAATAAGAGCATCTCGGAGCTGCAGCCGGCGCAGTTGTGCAGGTCGGAGCCGCGGCCGCCGGCGTCCGCGCGCCACGAGTACCACACGCGGTGCGCGTCCACGAGCCGCCAGAAACGTGCCGTGATCGTCGTGCCGGACGTCATGAGGAGAGGCGTTTGGAATGACGAATATATTCTGCCTTATCCCGAATATACAGTTGAGTGTTGACACGATTGGATCAAAAGTAAAGAAATTTTGAATGGCGTCCACTTTTTGGGCAATTAGAAAGTAAAGTGATATATCATACTCTTACTACAAGCGAACAACTAAAAGAGTAAATCCATGTAACTGTAATGGGAGTGACCAATTTCTAGTTGTTTATTTATTAACAGCAAACTATGCTAGTTATTACATCTAGATAGCAAAGTGATGCTTATCTATATATAATGTAACACTTGCACATGGATCGTAAGTAAATAAATAAACAGACAATGAAACAGTCACGTTCATTCGTTTCATTACAGTTACATGGATTTACTCTTTTAGTTAACGAATATATTCTGTCTTATCCCGAATATACAGTTTCGTGTTGACACGATTGGATCAAAAGTAAAGAAATTTCAAATGGCGTCCACTTTTTGGGCAATAAGCAAGTAACATGGATTTACTCTTTTAGTTGCCGTTAAGTATTGTTTCTCCCTTTCACATTTAACAATCTGTCTATAAGACCGAAAGGGACAAACACTTAGAGGCTTGTTAGGAGACGTTTACAAATAAGAAGCTTAGAGAAGAACACACTATAAGAGCATCTCGGAGCTGCAGCCGGCGCAGTTGTGCAGGTCGGAGCCGCGGCCGCCGGCGTCCGCGCGCCACGAGTACCACACGCGGTGCGCGTCCACGAGCCGCCAGAAACGTGCCGTGATCGTCGTGCCGGACGTCATGAGGAGAGGCGTTTGGAATGACGAATATATTCTGTCTTATCCCGAATATACAGTTGAGTGTTGACACGATTGGATCAAAAGTAAAGAAATTTTAAATAGCGTCTACTTTTTGGGCAATTAGCAACATGGATTTACTCTTTTAGTTGCCGCTAAGTATTGTTTGTCCCTTCCGCACTTAACAATCTGTCTATAAGACCGAAAGGGACAAACACTTAGAGGCTTGTTAGGAGACGTTTACAAATAAGAAGCTTAGAGAAGAACACACTATAAGAGCATCTCGGAGCTGCAGCCGGCGCAGTTGTGCAGGTCGGAGCCGCGGCCGCCGGCGTCCGCGCGCCACGAGTACCACACGCGGTGCGCGTCCACGAGCCGCCAGAAACGTGCCGTGATCGTCGTGCCGGACGTCATGAGGAGAGGCGTTTGGAATGACGAATATATTCTGTCTTATCCCGAATATACAGTTGAGTGTTGACACGATTGGATCAAAAGTAAAGAAATTTCAAATGGCGTCCACTTTTTGGGCAATTAGCAAGTAAAGGTCGGATATATCATACTCTTACTTACAAGCAAACAACTAAAAGAGTAAATCAATTCAGTTAAATTATTTGTCAAATGTTAATACTTGAAAGTTGAAAACGATTGCTAGTAATGTGTATTATTACCCATTTTCGTAAAAGCTCGGGCCAAGGAAACACACTGTATAGATATGTATCATTTTGCTATCTAGATGTAATAACAGCACAATTTGCTTTGTTAATAAATAAACAACGAAAAAATGGCCACTTACATTATAGTTACATGGATTTACTCTTTTAGTTGCCGCTAAATATTGTTTGTCCCTTCCGCACTTAACAATCTGTCTATAAGACCGAAAGGGACAAACACTTAGAGGCTTGTTAGGAGACGTTTACAAATAAGAAGCTTAGAGAAGAACACACTATAAGAGCATCTCGGAGCTGCAGCCGGCGCAGTTGTGCAGGTCGGAGCCGCGGCCGCCGGCGTCCGCGCGCCACGAGTACCACACGCGGTGCGCGTCCACGAGCCGCCAGAAACGTGCCGTGATCGTCGTGCCGGACGTCATGAGGAGAGGCGTTTGGAATGACGAATATATTCTGTCTTATCCCGAATATACAGTTGAGTGTTGACACGATTGGATCAAAAGTAAAGAAATTTCAAATGGCGTCCACTTTTTGGGCAATTAGCAAGTAACATGGATTTACTCTTTTAGTTGTCTCTAAGTATTGTTTCTCCCTTCCGCACTTAACAATCTGTCTATAAGACCGAAAGGGACAAACACTTAGAGGCTTGTTAGGAGACGTTTACAAATAAGAAGCTTAGAGAAGAACACACTATAAGAGCATCTCGGAGCTGCAGCCGGCGCAGTTGTGCAGGTCGGAGCCGCGGCCGCCGGCGTCCGCGCGCCACGAGTACCACACGCGGTGCGCGTCCACGAGCCGCCAGAAACGTGCCGTGATCGTCGTGCCGGACGTCATGAGGAGAGGCGTTTGGAATGACGAATATATTCTGTCTTATCCCGAATATACAGTTGAGTGTTGACACGATTGGATCAAAAGTAAAGAAATTTCAAATGGCGTCCACTTTTTGGGCAATTAGCAAGTAACATGGATTTACTCTTTTAGTTGTCTCTAAGTATTGTTTCTCCCTTCCGCACTTAACAATCTGTCTATAAGACCGAAAGGGACAAACACTTAGAGGCTTGTTAGGAGACGTTTACAAATAAGAAGCTTAGAGAAGAACACACTATAAGAGCATCTCGGAGCTGCAGCCGGCGCAGTTGTGCAGGTCGGAGCCGCGGCCGCCGGCGTCCGCGCGCCACGAGTACCACACGCGGTGCGCGTCCACGAGCCGCCAGAAACGTGCCGTGATCGTCGTGCCGGACGTCATGAGGAGAGGCGTTTGGAATGACGAATATATTCTGTCTTATCCCGAATATACAGTTGAGTGTTGACACGATTGGATCAAAAGTAAAGAAATTTCAAATGGCGTCCACTTTTTGGGCAATTAGCAATTAACATGGATTTACTCTTTTAGTTGCCGCTAAGAATTGTTTGTCCCGCACTTAATAATCTGTCTATAAGACCGAAAGGGACAAACACTTAGAGGCTTGTTAGGAGACGTTTACAAATAAGAAGCTTAGAGAAGAACACACTATAAGAGCATCTCGGAGCTGCAGCCGGCGCAGTTGTGCAGGTCGGAGCCGCGGCCGCCGGCGTCCGCGCGCCACGAGTACCACACGCGGTGCGCGTCCACGAGCCGCCAGAAACGTGCCGTGATCGTCGTGCCGGACGTCATGAGGAGAGGCGTTTGGAATGACGAATATATTCTGTCTTATCCCGAATATACAGTTGAGTGTTGACACGATTGGATCAAAAGTAAAGAAATTTCAAATGGCGTCCACTTTTTGGGCAATTAGCAATTAACATGGATTTACTCTTTTAGTTGCCGCTAAGAATTGTTTGTCCCGCACTTAATAATCTGTCTATAAGACCGAAAGGGACAAACACTTAGAGGCTTGTTAGGAGACGTTTACAAATAAGAAGCTTAGAGAAGAACACACTATAAGAGCATCTCGGAGCTGCAGCCGGCGCAGTTGTGCAGGTCGGAGCCGCGGCCGCCGGCGTCCGCGCGCCACGAGTACCACACGCGGTGCGCGTCCACGAGCCGCCAGAAACGTGCCGTGATCGTCGTGCCGGACGTCATGAGGAGAGGCGTTTGGAATGACGAATATATTCTGTCTTATCCCGAATATACAGTTGAGTGTTGACACGATTGGATCAAAAGTAAAGAAATTTCAAATGGCGTCCACTTTTTGGGCAATTAGCAATTAACATGGATTTACTCTTTTAGTTGCCGCTAAGAATTGTTTGTCCCGCACTTAATAATCTGTCTATAAGACCGAAAGGGACAAACACTTAGAGGCTTGTTAGGAGACGTTTACAAATAAGAAGCTTAGAGAAGAACACACTATAAGAGCATCTCGGAGCTGCAGCCGGCGCAGTTGTGCAGGTCGGAGCCGCGGCCGCCGGCGTCCGCGCGCCACGAGTACCACACGCGGTGCGCGTCCACGAGCCGCCAGAAACGTGCCGTGATTGTAGTGCCGGAGGTTACGCGGAGAGGCGTCTGGAATGACAGTTTAATGTGATCATGATGATGGCATTAGTAAAACGGGTGCTCAATAGTTCCAATTCGCAAGGTAGTATAGGTAATTTCACCAGAGTTGTAATTGTAATGTAATGGATTTATGTACTTACCCCCTTATTCATAAACGTTTGTTAACTTAATAAGCCGCTAATAATTGTTTGTCCCTTGCGGTCTTAACTTGTGTCCATAAGAACAAAAGGGACAAACAATTATTAGCAGCTTGTTAAGTTAACAAACGTTTATGAATAAGAGGGTTAGTATGTTTTATGAGTATGATTAATTGATTTACATTTGTGACATTTTATATTAATTTAATTAATTTTTCATTATTCTTATTATTGACTATATCTTTGTTTTTTTTGTTTGAAAATTCATGTAATTAGGATTTTGATTTTTATTGGTTTTTATTTAGTATAGTATATTTTATTTGTATAATTGACATGTGTTTTTACATTATAGAGATTGAAATTGAAATGAAATTGAAGGTGATGTGAATGATATTGATAACACACACATCTAAATAAAGTACTAATTGCAAAAATGTAGTGAATGAATGAACTTGAATGTTGTTTGCGTGAAAAAAAATAAAGCAAATCCCTTGGACAAACTTTTTGGTCAATCTTACAGGTTACTATTAGATTTGCTGTCAGTACGAAAAAAATAATATTAATTTCAAATACCTCTTGTGTTTACATGACAGGTTGTCGTGTACGTAACCTCAACTCTCGTGGAACTACCTATTATCCCGTTCCAATTCATACTAATAAATATTTAATGGGTATACTCTGTCGTATCTCGAATATGCAGCGGATTCGTATCTACACGATTGGATCAAAAGTAAAGTCATTTCAAATGGCGTCCATTTTTTTAATTGTTTGCTTGTATACCATTGGTCAGTTAAAAGTTAAAAAATGTAAACCAGTCTACAATATAAAAAAAACTTCTATGACATTTTAACTGTTTGATGTAATCTTCTACTCGATGACATTGACATTTTATGTTTTTTTTACGGTGAAATGCCAAAATGTTCTGTCACTTTGCAAGTTACTTCCGGTATTTTACTTTATAAAGCATCAGTTATCTCATCGAACCAGCGACATGGTGCATCCTGGTTCAATTTGACGTATACCATGCGTCAGTTGAAAGTAAAAAAAAGTAAACAAACGTGCAAAGTTGTATTATTTCATAATCATGCTTTTTCAGAACACAATTTTGGTTTTATAATCGTAATAATATAATCATTATAAGCAAGGGCAACAAAGTAAGTACTCACCTTGAGAGGAATGAAGACAGGGAACCAGGATATCATGCCGTTGCTGTGTGTGGAGGGCACTATGCTGATCTCTTCACCACCGAACAGGTGGCAGTCGAAGTACCCGCCGAAACCGTGCATCACGTTATCCTGCATTGTATACAAGTTTTAGTAGAGTAAATACAAGATTATAAATAGTAGCCCAATACAGCGTGTTTTTCTTCATATGCTATAACTTTAAGGGAAGCTTATTTAGGTCAAATATAATTAATTTCTCTAAGAAACTAGTGTTTTAACTCTTACTGTTATTGAGTTGTTAAAAAAATAAGTTTAATCACTGAACATGTGTATTGCAACCTTTATTACATTCTAATGTTACTTATTTTTACATGTGCCGTCAGTCACCTGAGATTAACTTTTATTTTATTCTTAATTTTATCTCACACTTACCATTTCATTTATTATGTATGAAAACAAAAAAAATATATCGAATTTTCCAAAAGCCGTTATACCAGACAACTTCTATTAATGGCTCAATTAACCTGTCTAATTTAACGCAAATCTAAACGAACACCCTGTATGTAGTTCCACGAAAGTTGAAGTCACACACACAATCACATGTCATTGTAAACACAAGGGGAATTTTAATTTAGCATTCTTTTTTCGTACTGACAGCCAAAATTGCAACTGTAAGATTGACCAAAAAGTTTGTTCAAGGGATTTGCTTTAATATTTTGACGTAAGTCACATTAAGTCATAGTCTACATTTTTTGCAATTATTATTCAGATGTGTGTGTAATCAACTAATCATTCACCTCAACTCTGATGAGATGAAATTACCTATATTCATATACGTCTACATCCATAAGTATCGCATGTCCCTTTCGATCTTATAAACATATTTATAAGACAGAATGAAACAAACAATACTTATCGGCTTGCTAAGGAGATATAAATAAGAAGGTAAAGCATATTAATTTAAACTTTCACGATTATCACTCATATTTTAAAGACAAACGGGTCTGCGACCACGGGTGTAACGTCGTGCCCGAAACGTCAGGATATAATTAAACGTACGTCTACGCGATTAAGACCCGTTTGTCTTTAAAATATGAAGAAGGTAAGACGTCATATTGCTACCCCAATATTACAGGGTTCTAAATATGTTACGTTTTCGGGGTAATTAAATCTGGACTATGTGACTGGACTATTCAAATTTCAAGTTGGAAAAAAGTTTTGTATTTAATTAAACTTTGGTATGCTGCTACCAATTAAACACAACAACAATACAATTGAATGAATGACCTTGAAGTTTAAAATTTAGCAAGAGATTAAGTACCATCGGCAATCTCAACGACGATTATTTATTTATGGAATAAAAAATCATATAAAAATAATAACCTGTGTTGCCGTCCATGTTATAGTGCATTGTCTGCGGTTGTCTGTGACCGGTAGACCCTGGTGGTCAGTGACTTCTTGCCCTTCGTGGTCTCTCACTGGCTTGGCGGGGTGCTCGAACGTGAACACTGGCTGTGGACAAGAAATTAATATGAAATCAGAAGTGGAGCATTCCATAAAATAGCGTTAAAATGTCGGAAAAATCGAATGCTTTTTTTTTTAATAATCTATGTCACTGTAACTCCTTTCATCTATTTCATGACTTTTCCTCGATGACATTGCGTTCTCCTGGTATAAGGCTCAAAATTTTTTTCGTTGTCTTTATTTTCTGTCCCTAAAAATGTGATACAGTTGTGATTTTTGTATGAGATGATGTTTTGTTTCTAATTTTTGATGTATGGAGTAAAATCTAGCGTGAAAACGAAATACAAGTGCACCGGTTTTTTTTATATACTGAGTCAGCACAGCAACTAAAATCGTGACAGAGTGGTATGAAACAAGATAACGAAAATAATTTTGACCCATAAGTGAAAATTAGACCAAATTCACATTGGTTTAGAGTTGAAAAATAAAGTGGAAACTTTCATTGATTTTTCCGAAAAAAATCGGAAAAAAATTTGATGTTTGGAAAGAAATGGGATTAAATCCGGAAATTTTCAAAGCTATTCAGAGCGCCCTCCTGTTTTATACTCTACTTTTGCTTACATTGTCTGTGAATTGATTTTTTATTTGTGTTCACTATTTTCAGTCGGTTTATTTGTCAAAATCCATACTACAAAGCGCCAAAGAGCGCTCAGGTTACTCAAATAGTCCTACCTACCCTAGTCTCGGCTTATTCTGCATGAAAACCACAAATAGCATAATTTTTTCATTGATTGATTTAATTTTACACGGGCGCCGTGTTAGACGTGTATCGACAAGGGGAGATAGTGTTACCTACCTTAGTCTCGGCGATATCGTGTTTGTTCTGCATACAGACCACCCACAGCATCAATTTTTCATTTCTATTTCTACTTGACTTAGCTGCCAAAATCCGGATTACAAGATGCCAAAACGAGCATTTAGGTTACATTCAATATGACATCCTAGAGCGGGAGGGGAGATGCCGAGATAGGGAGCGTTCATGTCACTCTTAAGCATGTTCATATAAGTCCTTCTCATTCTAGATGGAGATGCCGAGATGGAAGATGTCACTCTTAAAGTCTTAAGCGTGTTCATATACCTAAGACTGTCACATTTTAGAAGTTAGTCTTAAAGTGTAATTTTCACACTATTTTTAAGACTCACATTTGTTTACATGTTTCCAGCGCACTCCCGTTTTATACTGTATTTTTACTTAAATTGACTGTGAAAACTGATTTTAACTTGCATTCACTTTTTTCACTCTGTTTAGCTGTCAAAATCTATATTGTTAAGCGCCAAGAGCTCTTAAGTTACTAAAATAGTCCTACCAACTAGGGTGGTTTTTTTTTTAATATTCCCGCTCTACAGGCTTATTATTGTATTAATATGTTCCCTAAAAAAAATATATACCAATTTTCAGAGTAATCGAGCATCATTTAGAGGTCGCTCAAAATTCGACAATTTGGCAGTACATACATCAATGTATGAAATGAAAATCTCCACTATTTTTTTTAAACTGGTGGGAGTTAACATGGCTTTAACTATAGATTTTCAATAAGGCCTCATTTAAGCATACGCTGCACACTGGAACCCGCCCATACATTGCTGTGCTCAAAACTACAAAAAGTAAAATTAAGCAAAAAAAACTACCATTCTGCATTCGTAATGTCAAGTAGTGCTTATAATAATTATTATTTACATTATATTTGTATAAAAAACAAAAAAATCCTATGACGAAGGTACATATTCATTGATAAACATATCGACAGCTTCCGGGTGAAATATTTTTGTATTCATAATTGGCAGAGGTCGTATGCTGGTGATGAAGGGATCAGAGGAAACCAAGAGCCTATTAAAAACATCCGTCATGTTGTCGATTCTGGAAGTTTTACGACTAAATCTCTCTCGATAGTTTTTAAAATCCTTATTCCTCGCTTCCTGGGCCTCTTCACTTAAATTGCCTATTGGAATCAGGTGCTCAGATATTATTGCGTCTCCATGAATAAGGATTTTATGAACAGTGGGTGTCATACGACACCACGGGTACAGGTCTACATATAACTTTGCTGTCTCTAGACAGTAGTTCTTGAATTTACACGTATCGATTTTGTAGCCACTGGAAATCGTTTGTAAAATTATGTAAAAGCGACGTATGAGTTCTTCATCTATTTTAGTTATTTCGGCTGATATTTCATAGTTTTGGAAAAATTTTCGAGCCACATTACCATTATTAGTATTGCCAAAACCTGGTTTTGGTTGATCTATTATTAGGGAAAGTTTTTCCTTAAACTCAGCCTGGATCCTTTTTTTATTTTGATCCACTTTTGGTTTGTGCATTTTTTTTACACTCCAAGATCGTATCTCTAATTTATATGCCACGTGTAACAAAGCTTCGAAAAGTCGGATCCAAGCATGTAAAACCGATATACCAAATGCTAAATATTCTTTTCTCAGAGGTTTCTGTAGTACTTTATTCAAGTCATTAAATTCACCAGAATTAGCTTCGCATAAAAAACATTTTAAAGTAGATTTAGTATCTGACAATGCGTTACAGACCTTTCCATCTACCATTGTGAAATAAAGTTTGTGTTGAATTGAATATATTTTATCTTTTAGTTGAACTTTTGTTTTTATTAAACTACGTTTTTGATGTTCTATCTGATCTCTAACTGTTTTTGAATGATCCGTTGTCTATTTTAAATATCGTGTTGCACAATTCTCGTCGTTGAAGTAAAATTGAATCGCTTTTCTCATCTGAAACCGTCAAACTGAATAGAAGTAACCGTAGGGTAAAATATTACGCACTAAATAATTGTTATACTACAAAAAAGTTAACTTTTCGCTACAGAAAAAACGCCTGATCAAATAGTCAGAGCAAAAAATTACGTCCGTTTTCGAAAAATGGACAACATCTTTTGCTTTCGAATGAAGAATAAAAATAAAGACCACTTTTTTAGCTATCGTGCCTAAAAAGTATCAAAAGATTTTGTCCATTATCGGAATTATGATCATTTTTATTAAATTACAATATAAGTTACTATTATCCAAATATCATAAACACAAAAGTGTTCTTAGAATATAAAATACGTAAAACGTAATCAACATACCTTGCTCAAGACGAGACATTGCGGATTTTGTGTTATTATTACTGCTATAACTTGAAACAAGTCTATTTAATAATCGATGCTAATTACCACTGAACGTGACACATGAAATCATAGACCTTTGACATAATGCAACTACGTAATGACAACTGATAATGAGGGTATTTTGCTGCAATGAGGTAGAATACTTCCCTGGTCATACTATATTTCAATTTCAGCACAAAATACCCACAATTTCTAAGTTGAGTTTTGAGCACAGCAATGTATGGGCGGGTTCCAGTGTGCGCTGCTCCAATTTTAGAATTTTTGTGATGTGTAAACTTTTAGTTTGTATGAGATCAGCGAAAGTTTAACCGTTTTGAGCGACCAGTAAATAATCAGCAAATTACCTCAAATTTGGTATATAGGTAGTAATTTATATAATAAAACAAGTGAGGCCATGTGGAGGTAAGATTTTTAGAAAAAAAAATTTCTTCATACTGTCTTGGATCACCCTACTACCTACCTTAGTGTCGGCGATATCGTGTTTGTTCTGCATATAGACCACCCACAGCATCTCCAAGTTGTTCTTGTGGGGCGCGAAGGCCGAGGCCGCTTTAGCCGCGGCCCACAGGCGCGGGCTCGACACGGGCGCCGCGTATGACGTGTATCGGGAAGGGATGGAGATGCCGAGATAGTGTTACCTACCTTAGTGTCGGCGATATCGTGTTTGTTCTGCATACAGACCACCCACAGCATCAATTTTTCATTTGCATTCTATATAGATTTGCATGCATATTATATAGTCTATTTCTACTCGACTTAGCTGCCAAAATCCGGATTACAAGATGCCAAAACGAGCATTTAGGTTACATTCCATATGACATCCTAAAGCGGGAGGGGAGATGCCGAGATAGGAAGCGCTTGTGTCGTGTCACTCCTAAGAGTGTTCACATAAGTCCTTCTCATTGTAGAAGGAGATGAGATGCCGAGATGGAAGATGTGTTAAGCGTGTCTATATACCTAAGATTAACATTTTAGAGGTTAGTCTTAAAGTGTAATTTTCACACTACTTTTAAGACTCACATTTATTTAAATCTTTCGGAGCGTAGTCCCGTTTTATAACTCTACTTTTGCTTAAATTGACGGTGAAAACTGATTTATCACTTGCATTTACTTTTTTCATTCTGTTTAGCTGTCAAAATCTATATTTTAAAGCGCCAAGATCTCATAAGTTACTAAAATAGTCCTACCTACCTTAGTGTCGGCGATATCGTGTTTGTTCTGCATATAGACCACCCACAGCATCTCCAAGTTGTTCTTGTGGGGCCCGAAGGCCGAGGCCGCTTTAGCCGCGGCCCACAGGCGCGGGCTCGACACGGGCGCCGCGTATGACGTGTATCGGGAAGGGATGGAGATGCCGAGATAGTGTTACCTACCTTAGTGTCGGCGATATCGTGTTTGTTCTGCATATATACCACCCACAGCATCTCCAAGTTGTTCTTGTGGGGCGCGAAGGCCGAGGCCGCTTTAGCCGCGGCCCACAGGCGCGGGCTCGACACGGGCGCCGCGTATGACGTGTATCGGGAAGGGATGGAGATGCCGAGATAGTGTTACCTACCTTAGTGTCGGCGATATCGTGTTTGTTCTGCATATAGACCACCCACAGCATCTCCAAGTTGTTCTTGTGGGGCGCGAAGGCCGAGGCCGCTTTAGCCGCGGCCCACAGGCGCGGGCTCGACACGGGCGCCGCGTATGACGTGTATCGGGAAGGGATGGAGATGCCGAGATAGTGTTACCTACCTTAGTGTCGGCGATATCGTGTTTGTTCTGCATACAGACCACCCACAGCATCAATTTTTCATTTCCATTCACTATTTCTATTCCACTTAGCTGCCAAATTCCAGATTACAAGATGACAAAACGAGCATTTAGGTTACATTCAATATGACATCCTAGAGCGGGAGGGGAGATGCCGAATAGGGAGCGTTCGTGTCACTCTTAACCCCTCGTGTGTCGCTAATATTTTTTTCTAATAGTTTCCTCGTCACTGATCAGTGCTTAGACATACGAAGGGTTAAGCGTGTTTATATACCTAAGACTAAGACTGTCACATTTTAGAAGTTAGTCTTAAAGTGTAATTTTCACACTACTTTTAAGACTCACATTTTGTTTAGATGTTTCGGAGCGCACTCCCGTTTTATACTCTACTTTTGCTTAAATTGACAATGAAAACAGATTTTTCAATTTGTCAAAATCTATATTGTAAAGCGCCAAGATCTCATAAGTTACTAAAATAGTCCTACCTACCTTAGTGTCGGCGATATCGTGTTTGTTCTGCATATAGACCACCCACAGCATCTCCAAGTTGTTCTTGTGGGGCCCGAAGGCCGAGGCCGCTTTAGCCGCGGCCCACAGGCGCGGGCTCGACACGGGCGCCGCGTATGACGTGTATCGGGAAGGGATGGAGATGCCGAGATAGTGTTACCTACCTTAGTGTCGGCGATATCGTGTTTGTTCTGCATACAGACCACCCACAGCATCAATTTTTCATTTACATTCACTATTTCTACTCGACTTAGCTGCCACAATCCGGATTATAAGATGCCAAAACGAGCATTTAGGTTACATTCCTAGAGCGGGAGGGGAGATGCCGAGATAGGAAGCGTTCATGTCACTCTTAAGCATGTTCATATAAGTCCTTCTCATTCTAGATGGAGATGCCGAGATGGAAGATGTCACTCCTAAAGTCTTAAGCGTGTTCATATACCTAAGAGTGTCACATTTTAGAAGTTAGTCTTAAAGTGTAATTTTCACACTACTTTTAAGACTCACATTTGTTTACAATTTTCGGAGCGCACTTCCGTTTTATAACTCTATTTTTGCTTAAATTAACTGGGAAATCTGATTTTTCACTTGCATTCACTACTTTCACTCTGTTTAGCTGTCAAAATCTATATTGTAAAGCGCCAAGAGCTCTTAAGTTACTAAAATAGTCCTACCCACTAGGGTGGTTTTTTTAAATATTCCGCTCTACAGGGCTAATTATTGTATATGTTCCCTAAAAAAAATGTATACCAATTTTCAGAGTAATCGAACATCACTTAGAGGTCGCTCAAAATTCGACAATTTTTTTTTTCAAACTGGTGGGAGTTAACATGGCTTTAACTATAGATTTTCAATAAGGCCTACTCATTTAAGCATATGCTGCTCCAATTTTAGAATTTTTGTGATGTGTCAATTTTTAGTTTGTATGAGATTAGCGAAAGTTTAACCGTTTTGAGCGACCAGTAAATAATCAGCAAATTACCTCAAATTTGCTATATAGACTACTTTTATATAATAGAACAAGTGAGGCCATGTGGAGGTAAGATTTTTAGAAAAAAAAATTCTTTATATTGTCGTGGATCACCCTACTACCTACCTTAGTGTCGGCGATATCGTGTTTGTTCTGCATACAGACCACCCACAGCATCAATTTTTCATTTACATTCACTATTTCTACTCGACTTAGCTGCCAAAATCCGGATTACAAGATGCCAAAACGAGCATTTAGGTTACATCCTAGAGCGGGAGGGGAGATACCGAGATAGGAAGCGCTTGTGTCGTGTCACTCCTAAGAGTGTTCACATAAGTCCTTCTCATTGTAGAAGGAGATGAGATGCCGAGATGGAAGATGTGTTAAGCGTGTCTATATACCTAAGATTAACATTTTAGAAGTTAGTCTTAAAGTGTAATTTTCTCACTACTTTTAAGACTCACATTTTGTTTAGATGTTTCGTAGCGCACTCCCGTTTTATACTCTACTTTTGCTTAAATTGACAATGAAAACTGATTTTGAAATTTGTCAAAATCTATATTGTAAAGCGCCAAGAGCTCTTAAGTTACTAAAATAGTCCTACCTACCTTAGTGTCGGCGATATCGTGTTTGTTCTGCATACAGACCACCCACAGCATCTCCAAGTTGTTCTTGTGGGGCGCGAAGGCCGAGGCCGCTTTAGCCGCGGCCCACAGGCGCGGGCTCGACACGGGCGCCGCGTATGACGTGTATCGGGAAGGGATGGAGATGCCGAGATAGTGTTACCTACCTTAGTGACGGCGATATCGTGTTTGTTCTGCATACAGACCACCCACAGCATCAATTTTTCATTTACATTAACTATTTCTACTCCACTTAGCTACCAAAATCCGGATTACAAGATGCCAAAACGAGCATTTAGGTTACATTCAATATGACATCCTAGAGCGGGAGGGGAGATGCCGAGATATGGAGCGTTCATGTCACTCTTAAGCATGTTCATATAAGTCCTTCTCATTCTAGATGGAGATGCCGAGATGGAAGATGTCACTCTTAAAGTCTTAAGCGTGTTCATATACCTAAGAGTGTCACATTTTAGAAGTTAGTCTTAAAGTGTAATTTTCACACTACTTTTAAGACTCACATTTCTTTACATGTTTCGGAGCGCACTCCCGTTTTATACTGTACTTTTGCTTAAATTGACTGTGAAAACAGATTTTTCATTTGCATTCACTTTTTTCACTCTATTTAGCTGTCAAAATCTATATTGTAAAGCGCCAAGATCTCATAAGTTACTAAAATAGTCCTGCCTACCTTAGTGTCGGCGATATCGTGTTTGTTCTGCATATAGACCACCCACAGCATCTCCAAGTTGTTCTTGTGGGGCGCGAAGGCCGAGGCCGCTTTAGCCGCGGCCCACAGGCGCGGGCTCGACACGGGCGCCGCGTATGACGTGTATCGGGAAGGGATGGAGATGCCGAGATAGTGTTACCTACCTTAGTGTCGGCGATATCGTGTTTGTTCAGCATACAGACCACCCACAGCATCAATTTTTCATTGGCATTCACTATTTCTACTCCACTTAGCTGCCAAAACCGAATTACAAGATGCCAAAACGAGCATTTAGGTTACATTCAATATGACATCCTAGAGCGGGAGGGGAGATGCCGAGATAGGGAGCGTTCATGTCACTCTTAAGCATGTTCATATAAGTCCTTCTCATTCTAGATGGAGATGCCGAGATGGAAAATGTGTCACTCTTAACCCCTCGTGTGTCGTTAATATTTTTTTCTAATAGTTTCCTCGTCACTGATCAGTGCTTAGATATACGAAGGGTTAAGCGTGTTTATATACCTAAGACTGTCACATTTTAGAAGTTAGTCTTAAAGTGTAATTTTCACACTACTTTTAAGACTCACATTTGTTTACATGTTTCGGAGCGCACTCCCGTTTTATACTCTACTTTTGCTTAAATTGACTGTGAAAACAGATTTTTCATTTGCATTCACTTTTTTCACTCTATTTAGCTGTCAAAATCTATATTGTAAAGCGCCAAGATCTCATAAGTTACTAAAATAGTCCTACCTACCTTAGTGTCGGCGATATCGTGTTTGTTCTGCATATAGACCACCCACAGCATCTCCAAGTTGTTCTTGTGGGGCGCGAAGGCCGAGGCCGCTTTAGCCGCGGCCCACAGGCGCGGGCTCGACACGGGCGCCGCGTATGACGTGTATCGGGAAGGGATGGAGATGCCGTCGGGCTTCAGGAGGCCGGAGGCCCCGTCGAGGCATTCGGGGGAGAGTTCGTTGTCGCCCCAAGAACCTGGAACAATGGAATTGATGTTTACCTAACCGGTAAGGTAACAAAAAAATTAAAACAAACTTAAAAGTTACATATTCTCGAGTTCACAAAGGCAAGACGGGTTACCTTACCTATAGTACGGTTTGAGCCTACGCACCTAGTAGCTCGAAGATGATGATATCACCCTCAATCGAGAAACTTGTCTTAAAGTGTGATTTTCACTTTTAAGACTCACATATTCTTGGGTTAGCCTGTATGGTTGTTAGCCTACGCACCTAGTAGCTCGGAGACGATGATATGACCCTCAATATAGAAGCTTGTCTTAAACTGTGATTTTCACTTTTAAGACTCACATATTCTTGGGTTAGCCTGTATGGTTGTTAGCCTACGCACCTAGTAGCTCGGAGACGATGATATGACCCTCAATATAGAAGCTTGTCTTAAACTGTGATTTTCACTTTTAAGACTCACATATTCTTGGGTTAGCCTGTATGGTTGTTAGCCTACGCACCTAGTAGCTCGAAGACGATGATATCACCCTCAATCAAGAAACATTTGTCTTAAAGTGTGATTTTCACTTTTAAGACTCACATAATATCGTCGGGTGACATGCAAAACTCACTAAGTAACAAATATCTACTTGAAATAAAGCTCGTATCTCATGATTCAATAATGACATAAGAGATTGCTAAGAGTAGCGACAGTTTTTATAGTGAGTTTTGCTTGTCAGCCGACCATATTCTCGGGTTAGCCTGTATGTTTGTTAGCCTACGCACCTAGTAGCTCGGAGACGATATCCCTCTCAATGTAGAAGCTTGTCTTAAACTGTGATTTTCACTTTTAAGACTCACATATTCTCGGGTTAGTCAATATGTTTGATAGCCTACGCTCCTAGTAGCTCGGAGACGAAGATATCCCCCTCAATCGAGAAACTTGTCTTAAAGTGTGATTTTCACTCTAAAGACTCGCATATTCTCGTTTAGCCTGTATGGTTGTAGCCTACGCACCCAGTAACTCGGATACGATGATGTCGGCCTTGTTCGGGAGCTGCAAGCGCCGCATGTCTCCGGAGACCACGGTGACGTCACGGGAGCCCCACAACTCGCGGGCTTGCGCTTCTAGTACCACTACATCCAGTTTCTGCCAGCCCCCTTATGAAAATCATCCCGCCATCACTTTTAAGACTCACATATTCTTGGGTTACCCTGTATGGTTGTTAGCCAACGCACCTAGTAGCACGGAGACGATGATATCCTACTCAATCGAGAAACTTGTCTTAAAGTGTGATTTTCACTTTTAAGACTCACATTATTCTCGGGTTAGCCTGTATGTTTGTTAGCCTACGCACCTAGTAGCTCGGAGACGATGATATCCCCCTCAATATAGGGGCGTTTTTGTTCACTTCAACTTACAAAATTTGACTTCCGAAAGCTGCAAGCTGCGATTAAAGACGGACAAATCAGTGGATTTCACTGAGTTTATTTGACACGCTAAGTAGATACGTTTGCTTGATCTATGGTATATATGACATCTGTGGTTTTTATAGTGAGTTTTGCTTGTCAGCCGACGATATTCTCGGGTTAGCCTGTATGGTTGTTAGCCTACGCACCTAGTAGCTCGGAGACGATGATGTCGGCCTTGTTGGGAGCTGCAAGCGCCGCATGTCTCCGGAGACCACGGTGACGTCACGGGAGCCCCACAACTCGCGGGCTTGCGCTTCTAGCACCACTACATCCAGTTTCTGCCAGCCCCCTTATGAAAATCATACCGCCATCACTTTTAAGACTCACATATTCTTGGGTTACCCTGTATGGTTGTTAGCCTACGCACCTAGTAGCTCGGAGACGATGATATCCTCCTCAATCGAGAAACTTGTCTTAAACTGTGATTTTCACTTATAAGACTCACATATTCTCGGGTTAGCCTGTATGATTGTTAGCCTATGCACCTAGTAGCTCGGAGACGATATCCCTCTCAATATAGAAGCTTGTCTTAAACTGTGATTTTCACTTTTAAGACTCACATATTCTTGGGTTAGCCTGTATGGTTGTTAGCCAACGCACCTAGTAGCTCGGAGACGATGATATCCCCTCCATCTAAAAGCTAGTCTTAAAGTGTGATTTTCAGTTTAAAGACTCGCATATTCTTGGGTTAGCCTTTATGGTTGTTAGCCTACGCACCTAGTAGCTCGGAGACGATGATATCCCCCTCAATATAGAAGCTTGTCTTAAACTATGATTTTCACTTTTAAGACTCACATATTCTTGGGTTAGTCTGTATGGTTGTTAGCCAACGCACCTAGTAGCTCGGAGACGATGATATTCTCCTCAATCGAGACACTTGTCTTAAAGTGTGATTTTCACTTTTAAGACTCACATAATATTCTCGGGTAAGCCTGTATGTTTGTTAGCCTACGCACCTAGTAGCTCGGCAACGACGATATCCCCCTCAATATAGAAGCTTGTCTTAAACTGTGATTTTCACTTTTAAGACTCACATAATCTTGGGTTAGCCTGTATGGTTGTTAACCTACGCACCTAGTAGCTCGGATACGATGATGTCGGCCTTGTTCGGGAGCTGCAAGCGCCGCATGTCTCCGGAGACCACGGTGACGTCACGGGAGCCCCACAACTCGCGGGCTTGCGCTTCTAGCACCACTACATCCAGTTTCTGCCAGCCCCCTTATGAAAATCATCCCGCCATCACTTTTAAGACTCACATATTCTTGGGTTAGCCTGTATGGTTGTTAGCCAACGCACCTAGTAGCTCGGAGACGATGATATCCCCCTCAATCGAGAAACTTGTCTTAAAGTGTGATTTTCACTTTTAAGACTCACATATTCTCGGGTTAGCCTGTATGATTGTTAGCCTACGCACCTAGTAGCTCGGAGACAATGATATCCCCCACAATTGAGAAACTCGTCTTAAAGTGTGATTTTCACTTTTAAGACTCACATATCGTCGGGTGACAATACCCACTAAGTAACAAATACCTACTTGAAATAAAGCTCGTATCTCAGTTCTGATTCAATAATGATATAGGAGATTGCTAAGTGTAGTGAAGGTTTATATCACAGAATTAGATTTGGATAGAAGAAACAAGTTCATTCATTTGTATGGCGGCCGAGTGTCAGATTTTGTACTGAAATTGTTACTTACCTATGATTTTAAATATGTCTCAGGCCCTTGAGTATTCATATTTTTTTGTGTTGTCGCAATTAATATTACATAAGGAGGCATTATTAATGTTTTTGTTCACTTCAACTTACAAAATTTGACGCCCGAAAGCTGCAAGCTGCGATTAAAGACGGACAACTCAGTGGATTTCACTGAGTTCATTTGACACGCTAAGTAGATACGTTTGCTTGATCTATGGTATATATGACATCTGTGGTTTTTATAGTGAGTTTTGCTTGTCAGCCGACGATATTCTCGGGTTAGCCTGTATGGTTGTTAGCCTACGCACCTAGTAGCTCGGAGACGATGATATCCCCCACAATCGAGAAACTTGTCTTAAAGTGTGATTTTCACTTTTAAGACTTACATATTCTTGGGTTAGCCTGTATGGTTGTTAGCCTACGCACCTAGTAGCTCGGAGACGATGATATCCCGCACAATCGAGAAACTTGTCTTAAACTGTGATTTTCACTTTTAAGACTCACATATTCTCGAGTTCCCAATAGTTGTCAGGAAAGACGGGTTACCATACCTATAGTCCGGTTTGAGCCTACGCACCTAGTAGCTCGGAGACGATGATATTCCCCTCAATCGAGAAACTTGTCTTAAAGTGTGATTTTCACTTTTAAGACTCACATATCGTCGGGTGTCGTAAGAGTCGACTAAGGGATTGAAGTGTCACTGTGATCAGTGACACTTCAATCCAATCAATATTTGATTAAAGATTGATGATGGGCAGCAGCGTCATCATAGTGGACACATTACTGCGATCGCCAATCCGCTTGCCCAGCGTGGCGATTATGGGCATTTACCTCCTAATGCGTCTATACGCATAGTTAATAGGAGAGGCCTATGTCCAGCAGTGGACTATCATAGGCTGATGATGATGATGATGATATCGTCGGGTGACATGCAAAACTCACTAAGTAACAAATGCCTACTTAGGGATCATCCATTAATTACGTCACACCTCAAGGGGGAGGGAGGGGGTCCACAAAATGTGACATATCGTGACAGGAGGGAGGGAGGAGTTCTATGTTTGTAACGTCACAATCCTCACATACATAAATACATGGACATCAAGAATAGAAAATCCAAAATCCTTGGACGGAGGAAGAATAAAAGTTAATTTTTTCTTCGTTAATTTGATATATTTATTTCGTAAAGAGACTGATTGGGCAAAGTGGATCGGGCAAAGCGGATATTATGTTCACTTTGTCTGTTATGAGGTAATTTTTTAATGGTAATATTGTTGATTCCAGTTAGTACATAAGTATAAAAAATACCGACTAGAGCCTATTTAAAAGAAATGAACGTAGTTTTTGTGTATTGACTCGAGTTGATTTTAAGAGTTTATCGTACGACGATGCCACGAAAAATAACTTAAAACAAGTACCTATCCAAAAATTTGGGACAAATCCTAAAAAGCTGGTGATGGATGGCTCAATGGGCTTTTATCTCGTCACCCTGAAATAACCCTCAGAACTCCAGAAGTAACATCAATGCTATCCGGAGCCGATTTCACTTTGCCCGGAGACATGTTTCACTTTTCATTTCTTTCTTGTAAAACGTTTTTGTTATGTCCATTCAAAGGTAAAGGTGTCCACTATGCCCGGACTTCCTCTATGCAATCTTAATAGATAGTTACTTTCAAAGTGGTGTAATTTTTACCTTCTTAAACTAAAAATCTACATGTGACGTCACGCTAAGGGGGGAGGGTGTAGTTAATTGTGACGAAGTGTGACAAGGGGGGAGGGAGGGGTCACAAAATCATAAAATTGGTGTGACGTAATTAATGGATGATCCCTTAAAATAAAGCTCGTATCTCAGTTCTGATTCAATAATGCCATAAGAGATTGCTAAGAGTAGTGACAGTTTTTATAGTGAGTTTTGCTTGTCAGCTGACGATATTCTCGGGTTAGCCTGTATGGTTGTTAGCCAACGCACCTAGTAGCACGGAGACGAAGATATCCTCCTCAATCGAGAAACTTGTCTTAAACTGTGATTTTCACTTTTAAGACTCACATAATATTCTCGTGGTAGCCTGTATGGTTGTTAGCCTACGCACCTAGTAGCTCGGAGACGAAGATATCCCCTCCATCTAAAAGCTAGTCTTAAGGTGTGATTTTCACTTTAAAGACTCGCATATTCTTGGGTTAGCCTGTATGGTTGTTAGCCTACGCACCTTGTAGCTCGGAGACGATGATATTCTCCTAAAACGAGAAGCTTGTGTTAAAGTGTGATTTTCACTTTTAAGACTCACATATTTTCGAGTTCACAAGGCAAGACGGGTTACCTTACCTACAGTCTGGTTCGACCCTACGCACCTAGTAGCACGGAGACGATGATATCCTCCTCAATCGAGAAACTTGTCTTAAAGTGTGATTTTCACTCTTAAGACTCACATAATATTCTCGGGTAAGCCTGTATGTTTGTTAGCCTACGCACCTAGTAGCTCGGAGACGATATCCCTCTCAATGTAGAAGCTTGTCTTAAACTGTGATTTTCACTTTTAAGACTCATATAATATTCTCGGGTCGCCATAGATAAACGTTTTTGAAAATGGAACACGCAACGAATCGGTTAAGAGTCGAGTTAGCCTGTATGGTTGTTAGCCTACGCACCTAGTAGCTCGGATACGATGATGTCGGCCTTGTTCGGGAGCTGCAAGCGCCGCATGTCTCCGGAGACCACGGTGACGTCACGGGAGCCCCACAACTCGCTGGCTTGCGCTTCTAGCACCACTACATCCAGTTTCTGCCAGCCCCCTTATGAAAATCATCCCGCCATCACTTTTAAGACTCACATAATATTCTCGGGTAAGCCTGCATGTTTGTTAGCCTACGCACCTAGTAGCTCGGATACGATGATGTCGGCCTTGTTCGGGAGCTGCAAGCGCCGCATGTCTCCGGAGACCACGGTGACGTCACGGGAGCCCCACAACTCGCGGGCTTGCGCTTCTAGCACCACTACATCCAGTTTCTGCCAGCCCCCTTATGAAAATCATCCCGCCATCACTTTTAAGACTCACATATTCTTGGGTTACCCTGTATGGTTGTTAGCCAACGCACCTAGTAGCTCGGAGACGATGATAACCCCCACAATCGAGAAACTTGTCTTAAAGTGTGATTTTCACTTTTAAGACTCATATAATATTCTCGGGTTAGCCTGTATGGTTGTTAGCCAACGCACCTAGTAGCTTGGAGACGATGATATCCCCTCCATCTAAAAGCTAGTCTTAAAGTGTGATTTTCACTTTTAAGACTCACATAATATTCTCGGGTAAGCCTGTATGTTTGTCAGCCTACGCACCTAGTAGCTCGGAGACGATGATATCCCCCACAATTGAGAAACTCGTCTTAAAGTGTGATTTTCACTTTTAAGACTCACATAATCTTGGGTTAGCCTGTATGGTTGTTAGCCTACGCAACTAGTAGCTCGGAGACGATGATATCCCCCTCAATATAGGGGCGTTTTTGTTCACTTCAACTTACAAAATTTGACTTCCGAAAGCTGCAAGCTGCGATAAAAGACGGACAAATCAGTGGATTTCACTGAGTTTATTTGACACGCTAAGTAGATACGTTTGCTTGATCTATGGTATATATGACATCTGTGGTTTTTATAGTGAGTTTTGCTTGTCAGCCGACGATATTCTCGAGTTAGCCTGTATGGTTGTTAGCCTACGCACCTAGTAGCTCGGAGACGATGATGTCGGCCTTGTTCGGGAGCTGCAAGCGCCGCATGTCTCCGGAGACCACGGTGACGTCACGGGAGCCCCACAACTCGCGGGCTTGCGCTTCTAGCACC
>JALPQI010006230.1:0-57592 GCA_025490895.1 Thaumatotibia leucotreta
ATATTTATTATTATTATTAGATGTGGACACGTGATCCTAGTATTCGTTAGTGTCAGTAGGGTGGCTTGGGATAATTCTGAAAGTAATGTGATTCCGAAAATCACAGATAAATCACTCGTAATTACATAATCTTAAGTGTCTCCTTTCGAAATTATCCGGCGTTATTTGACATTCCAAATTACCCCAATAAACCCTATCAAAACAATCCCACTACTAGCAATCCATCTACCCTATCCAATACGAGTAGGTTGTACTCTTTTTGAGTTCTACCTATAACCAAATAAAAACCGACCAAGAGCATGTCGGCCCATGCTCAGTGTAGGGTTCCGTAGTTACATAGGTATTCAAAAACGGCTGGGCCGATTATGTTCGAAATAGTTTTATTTTAAAGTACACTATAAGTCCACTATTCATGATTTTTTTCATATTTGTTGGACCTACGAATCAAATGTTAGAGGGTGGGACACAATTTATTTTTTCTTCTGGAGCAATTATCTCCGAAAATATTGACTTTAGAAAGAAACTTTATTTCAAGACCCTTATTTTTTTTAAGAGTCCTATTCAGCGATACTCCACACTATAGGATTACAGCGAATAAAACAAATTATCCCCACTTCACCAGTTGCGGAAGTACCCGAAAAAAAAAGTTTTTTTCTAGTTTTTATTGTATTAATCATACCAACAAAGTGGTTTGTTGGTATTATTAATATGTATCACATTATCAGCCTATGTTAGTCCACTGTTGGACGTAGGCCTCTCTTTTTAACTATGCGTTAGACGCAAGAGGAGGCCGTGTGGTGACGGCAGTTTGTCACCACCCCAACTCCTCCTGCAGGTGTCGTAAGAGTCGACTAAGGGATTAATACCTGTACCAAATTGCAGATTTCTAGCTACGAGCCACTGAGCTATGCTGCGGACATACGGACAGACAGACATGGCGAAACTAGAGTTCCGTTTATTCCATTTTTGCTATGGAACCCTAAAAACTGTCGTTTGGTTTGTCATTGATATACAGAATGTCCTTAGACTATGGGACATGAAGGGGAAGTACCTCAAATATCGTAGATAGGATATTTTGCTGAAATAAGCCTTTGATATTATTAAAAGTTAGTAATTCTACAGTCACATTCACATTTCACAAATTACTTGCCTCGTCTGGGAATCGAACCAACTTAAAAGTGAAAAAATAAATAAGTTTCTCCAAATCAACATACCTAATATCTTAAAAGGTAGGATTTGGGTAAAATGACTACATTTAATGATGGTTTTCGATATTTTTTCTGCCCCCAGGAGGCCCTCCGTAGGCGTGTAGTCCAAACAGCTGTCAGATTCATGGGTTCTGAACATAATATATCTAAATTCTCTTGTATTTGGAAGTTTATTTATTGTTTATCCTGATTTTGTAATGGATTACGACCAGAAAATAGTCGCCGAACTGAAGATTGAGCTCTAAAGCAGGGGCGCAACGTCACTGGTACTAAAGACAATTACTAGAAGTTTGTCAATTTCATAGGAATTTACCTGGTGCTGTTTTTTATTTATATTACAGAACAATATTCGTAAAGTAATGGTTTTAAGAATAAATAAACCAAAAAGTATAAATAAATTAAATTCGCGTAGGTATTTATTTTGACGCCACAGTGCTGCTATCTCATCGCCCCCGTAATTGCTGTTCATACCTCTAAAAATAGCAACTTATAATACAAAATTTATGAATGTACTCGTTATTTAAAATAAGATAAAGTCTTTTTGTAGCAAAATAGTATATGACCAATTTTTAGAGTACTTTCCCTTCATGTCCGGTCCCGTAGTCTTAGGAAACCCGGTATGTTATAGCCATAGATCGGACAAATGTGCGTCATTGTTCGCAATAATATGGACATGACTCCAAAGTTGATTGAATAAATTTTATTAATATTTAATTTTTAGAAAATTACCTATTTAACACCTATAACTATGAAAACCTTTGTAAATAGTCTCCTTAAAGCTTTGAAATAAAATTTCAAGAAATTTTTCGTTTGCATATTCATTTAATCAACTTTGAAGTCATGTCCATACTATGCGAACAATGACCCACACTTATCCGATCTCTGGTTATAGCGCATTCGAGTAAACCGTAAAAATATGTCCTTTTTGCATCGGAATTTGAAATATTACAAAACTAGACTTACATGCCAGGCGAGAATGTTGTGCAGACTTGCCAGAACATGCTCGGAGGCAAAGGCTATAGTGTTGTGGCCCTCCTCCAGTGAGTGGATGATCTGCAGCATCTTCGGATGGCGCAGCTTCTCGAGTAGTGCCACGCATGCGCGGAGACGGTCCAACATGCTCTCTTTGCGCTTTGGCTTGTACAACTTCTCGGCTATCCGTTTGTCGAATATAAATACTGAGCATTCCTGAAACAAAAAAGGGCTTTAGAATGTGAAACAGAAGCAGACCCAGTGCATCCGGCAATGCCGGCTCGGCGCGGCGCACCGGTATTGCGCTCGAGGCCTTCGAACACCGCGCTCTCATCAGCACATGATGTGTTATTTTGGGTGACTACTCAGTAAGCCAATTAAGATCTCGTTAAAAAATCACATCATCAGCCTATGTTAGTCCACTGCTGGACGTAGGCCTCTCCTATTAACAATGCGTATAGACGCATTAGGGGGTAAATGCCCATAATCGCCACGCTGGGCAAGCGCATTGGTGATCGCAGTAATGTGTCTACTATGATGACGCTGCTGCCCATCATCAATCTTGTAGAATTGTCAGTGACACTTTAATCCCTTAGTCGATTCTTACGACATCTGCAGGAGGAGTTGGGTGGTGACAAATGTATTCTTATAGCTGTCACCACATGGCAAGTTAAACAATCATGTGATCATATTTTGGCGAATTGTTTCGTTACTTTGGGACTTTTTATTGAGACAGTTTTTTTCCGAGGTATACGTTTACGTAGTCTGTCTTGAACGTTCTGTGTTGCAGCCGTCGATTGTCATGTCATGAGCTCATGAGAATAATATTGTCATCGTTACACATTACTTGAGTCTTTGATATGTTCATTTTCCTCTCATTAGCTCGTAAAGCGCTCGTCTTATCCTTTAACACGAGCGGGTAAAAACTCATCTTATTGACAAGTGAGGCAAAGTAATGACCTTGTAGCGTAGCGCGAAGTAGCATTCGTTTAACAGAAAGCAAAATGTAAAAAGCTCATGAATGAGTCGTTCCACATTCATTGTAATTAAATAATTTGTTTGAGAATTTATTGTAAAATACAAAACTGTTTATAATATGATGATTTTAACCCATAAATCCTGAAATTTCATAAGTAACCTTTGTTTTAGTGAATGATGATAAAATGACTAGACGACATAACAAAACGCAGAAAATGTCAACATTGTCCATGAATATTATAGGTTAATCTTTATTCAGTGACTCGGACACGCATAAAAATAGTAAAATAAGTAAACAACTTTCAGAGTGATCTGTTATGATTTTGTAAAAATAATTAATTAGAATGATTTAATGCATCGGCATTGGTGTCCAACTACAGAAATGAGTTGCGAAAATCGTGCTGAGTTCACTTCTTCGTGGTAAGTTTACTGCGCCAAAATCTGCATTTTGAAAGTTATTATCACTAACCTGATGATGATTGTAAAGTGAACAAATAATTGCCTTTTTTTGTGTGTCCTCGCTATAGTGAGGGGAAAAGTAAGTTTTGTGTTACACACGGGTGCAAATGTGTTTTACTTCTCGTATGTTAAATTAAAACAGTCGCTACGCCTTTTGCTTGCTCGTGTTTCATTTTCATGCTCGCGGGTAATATACAACTTTGCACCCTTGTATTACAAATAACTATTTTAGTCCGACGGTCCTCGAGCTGTGTCTAGGTCCTCTAGCATTCCTAGTTTAAGTCAACTATTATCATGCTTTATTTATTTGCTGTCTATAAGGAAATGCTCATAATCGTCTAATGATATGTGTTTTTACGGCGAAGCAGAATAAATATATTATTCTCATCATGTGTACCTAAATGTAGATAGTGTTCCAGTTTATTCCTAAAAGTGTGCGAGAATTATTCATTCGATCATTACGTAAAATTAGTAAGTCGACTCCATTGATACTAAGTATGTGAAGAATGTCACCAACAGTCAGTACGCTACTCATAACCACCCTGTATATTGTATCCTTCTCTAGAATTAGATATCTAAGGACTAAATTACTTGAGCGGACCGCAACCTCTAGGGTAATTTCAACTTAGTTTCCGACGAGCTAAAGTAAGTCACCTCTGTAAACTTTTTTTAATATTCTAAGTTTGTCATTTGAAAGTTACGATCATAGCATTCTACGTTCTTTGCACTGTCTGAGTTTTACTACATAAACTTCGCGCCTTCGGGTAAGATATGATTAGATTTGTCGTTGTTCAGACATAGTTACCTACACTGCTCACTGCTGTACGAATTCCGAACAAGGTTACGATTGTTCTGTGTGGATAAGAAGAGATTCTGTGGCAAGGAAGAGCATGATGCGCAAGGTGCTTAAGAGTGGAGTCCCGATAGGACCTCTGCTCTGTGGTGCCCGTTAATTCTAGTCTACGCATCGCTTACATTACTATGCCCTGGAGGGTTACCATGACGTACTAATGCGGTTCAGGGAAAGGGACAGTAATGTACGACTCGTATAGTCTTGTCCCTTTCTCTCGAGCTAAACTGAACCGCATTAGTACGTCATGGTAATCCCCTTGCCAACAATGTGGTGGAGACGATCCACCAAAAGACAGGATTTAACTTCAGCTCTGTGACCGCTGCAGTAGCCATACCTTGAGTTGGATAGTAAAGGATACGTTAGGTTTTACTCGATACGTAATGGATTCTATCGCGCTTGCACGGACATATTGGAGTGAGCGCGATGGCCTGCTTTACGTATACGTATCGAGTAAAACCTAACAGCGTTTGTCGTTAATAGTACAGTCGCGCATATTGCAGTACTTTGGACACGTCTCTAGGCGAGATCGCGACTCCATAGAGCGACTGGTCGTGCAGGGTAAAGTGGAGGGAACCAGATCGCGCGGCAGATCACCTCTATGCGCTGGACTGACCAACTCAAATCCGCAGTAGGAAGCCACGTAGCTGAATGCGCCTGACAGTCGGCCAACAGGGAGAGATGGCGGGAGATCGTGCGAAGAGCTGTGACCGCCTCTACCACCGACGTGGACGCCTCAACGTGACCACGACCAGAGAGAGCTAGACTAATATTCATACCAAACTATTTTTGTACTGCAATTTTATACACTAACTTGATTTATGGGTTTTAATATGACGGCCTCCGTAGCTCAGTGAATCCTGACCCTTCATAGGAAGCTATTTAGAGCATCTATTTGTGTTTCTTACAAATATTTGTGACTTTGTATTGTATGTATTTTTGTATGTATCTATCTATTATAAACCGTGCGCAGTTTAAACCAGACCGATTTTAACAGTGTATTCCTGACCATATTTAGAAACTATAATGTCATAAACTTTTCTGGATATCGCCTAGTTTCAGAGTTATTAAACATATTATATAGGTACACTATAAAAAAACATATTTTCTAGTTGTTTCTCAGTACAAAAGGTCTTTTTATGCGCGTTGGTGCCATTATGAAGAATAGTCTCACTGACCGCATTCATAGATGTCAAAAGTCAGAAATTAAAACTTGAAAAATGAGGTTTTTGTAAAAAAAACTTTACTACTCATTTCAAGTACCAGTTTTATGAATAACGTGTACTTTTTATGTTAATATACCTACATTAAAAAATAATAGTAAAAAATTTAAAACTATTTTATGTTTGTTAATACATCAAAAATACGTGGCTAAAATCATTGGGGTTATAAGAGCCCACGGTGTATAACACATTTTGGTTGATTTGTGTATGATATGATATCCCATACATTGCTGGGACATGTAATATTATTTTGGAGTTAGTAAGCTGTACGTTTGCTTACTTTAAATTCTATTATGTTCAATAGTCGTATGAGGCACAAAATCTGTGATTTTTAAGGTTCCGTAGCCAATAATAATAATAGTTTCGCCATGTCCATCTGTCCGTCTGTCCACAGCATAGCTACATAGCTATAGAGGCCGTTAATACTGGATATCTGCAATTTGGTACAGGTACCATGCCAACCATATTGATCATGCCAACAAAGTGGTACAATAAAAACAAGAAAAACAATTTTTTTTGGGGTAACCTCCCCAATTGGTGAAGTGGAGATGATTTTTTTAACTTGCTGTAATTCTATAATAGTGTGGGATATCTAATATTTTCTTCGGTTACCGCGAGGATTACTCATGAAATAAAAATTAATTTTATTTCATTAGTGTGGGATATCATTGAATAGGTCTCTTAAAAAGAATAAGAGTCTTTAAATAAAGTTTTTTTTAAGTTAATATTTTCGGAGATAATCATTCCAGACGAAAAAAAAAATCATGAATGATTATTTTCATTATTTGCCATTGCTTATAGAATACTTTAAAATAAAACTATTTCGACCATAATAGTGTAGGGTTCCGCAGTTTTTGAATAACTACGGAACTGAGCATGGCCCGACATGATCTTGGCCGGTTTTTATATTATATTACTATTACAAGCCCTGACATGTACAGTATAATTCGAGTCTTACGTAAAAATTCAGATTGTTGTCAATGTCTTGTTTATTCTGAATAATTTGTTGTTCGATCAGAAATAGAAATACAGAAAAGGTGCTACCCACGGCTATCCTTAGAAGTAAACAAAAGTACGTACATTTTGTTATAATGGCATGGCAATAACGTCTAAAATTATTTGTCCTGCTTCTATTTCCACATAGCTCTATAACGCTGAAACACAAATAGAAGTAATGCCAGTAAAGTGTAAACAAACTTCCCGGTGTTTCGTTATTTTAAATGACGTTGTTTTTTAGCTGCCTGTGCAAAAATAAATTTACGTTATTTTAAGCAATGCTGGGTACCTAAACAAATTATAGGTATATCACTAGCTGATGCCCGCAACTCCGTCTGCATACACACGGGAAATATTCGCGATAAAAAGTTTCCTATGTCCTTTCTCGGGTGTCAAACTATCTCCTTACAAATATTCAACAAAAGCGGTTTTAACGTGAAGATGTAATAGACAGAGAGACAGAGTTACTTTCGCATTTAAAATATTATTATTAGTCATCATCATCGTCATCAGTCTATGATAGTCCATTGCTGGACGTAGGCCTCTCCTATTAACTAAGTATGCGTATAGACGCATTAGTAGGTAAATGCCCATAATCGCCACGCTGGGCAAGCGGATTGGCGATCGCAGTAATGTGTCCACTATGATGACGCCACTATTATTGGTATTGTGCTTACTAGCTGTACACTTATCGTCACTACTTTTAAAAAATCGCGTATCTCATTGCTCTTCAGAGTAGAAACGTAGTACGTCTACATGTAAAATACTTAACGACATTTTTCACTTGGCTTACTGAAACAGTTTTTTTATTTAGTCTCGATATGTAAACAAAGATTGGAGAAACTCTAAATTGTCCATATTCCAAAATATTCTTAATACTTACTTGTGAATATCTACAGGTACCTATAAAAGACTTCATTATAATATAAGTTATATATTGTTTAACCAAAATTTATAATGAAAATTTAAATTACGGTTTCTAAGAAAATCAATAATTATATTCATATTACGGTGCCAAATTATAATAACAGTTTTAGTTGAGTCAGCTATTCTACTGTATTAACTACCATGAGTTTCAAGGGCCTGTATGGATCTAACACAGATGCTCTTTGGAGTACCTACCTATGCTGTTCTATACCTGTTTGAACTCCATTCACAGGTACATCGATATATACCCGTAAAACGGTCCCAGTAGGAGGGTATTGTAAAGAAATTGAAAAAGAGTCCTGGGCTTTAATGATAAAGGTTGGCTGGGTTACTAGATAGGGCTATTAAAAATAGTCCCGCGCAACCATAATAATGAAATCAATTGTTATCGAGACAGGCGGTGAGTTGATTCACAAAAGATAGTCAGAGGCAACACGGTTTACTTATATTGCTTATATTGCTGTGGGCAGCTCGAGGGTGTCCGACACTTTACACAGCTTAATGTCCAGTGTGTGATGAGTGATGGCATATGCTCTCGTCGACAAATGAAGGCAAGCCGGACCTGAGATTGTTACTGAGAGGCAAGAGGAGGAGGTGGCGAGGAGAGGAGATGGCGATCCTGGCATACTTGCGGGAACACTGGCTCCGTATGAGTGTTACTCGTTAATAGCTTGCCACAAGATTCTTACTGAGAGGCAAGACAAGGAGGTGGCGAGGAGAGGAGACTGCGATCCTGGCATACTAACGGGAAAACTGGCTCAGTATGAGTGTTACTCGTTAATAGCTCGCCACAAGATTCTTACTGAGAGGTAAGACAAGGAGGTGGCGAGGAGAGGAGATTGCGATCCTGGCATACTCGTGGGAAAACTGGCTCCGTGTGAGTGTTACTCGTTAATAGCTCGCCACAAGATTCTTGCTGAGAGGCAAGACGAGGAAGTGGCGAGGAGAGGAGATGGCGATCCTGGCATACTTGCGGGAGCACTGGCTCCGTAAGAGTGCTACTCGTTAATAGCTCACCACAAGATTCTTACTGAGAGGCAAGACGAGGAGGTGGTGAGGAGAGATGGCGATCCTGGCATACTCGCTGGAAAACTGGCTCCGTATGAGTGTTACTTGTTAATAGCCACAAGCAGCTCTGCGGATTTGTATTGACATAAGTAGGCCTTATTCAGTGGACTTAAATACTCAGAGATAAATACGACTGTACGAGTAGATGCTAATACTAGTAGATGGGCATCACAAACATGAGATTTAAGATAGGGCACTCAATATTGATGTGTACTTTACCTACAACTCCGTTCTAATTGTTATTATACAAACAGAATCGAAAAATATATGCAATACCTTTTCATGCATATTTGACATACCTGGGTGCTTAGCCAAGTTGCCAATCGCTAACGCTTAATCGTCAATCGTAAACGAAAGGCAGCATCTGTCTTTGTCGCACTAATATGAGAGAGTGACAGAGAGGGAAAACTACGATACGCTTCTAATAGTACGGTCAAATCGTACATAATTTTACCCTAAACTCGCAAATCAAGTAGTATCGCTGCATTTTTGGTATGTTGTTTAGACACCATAGGACAGTATAAAATCATATTTTGCAAGCAAAAAAAAGTTGTGCTAGCTGGGTAGTACGTGAAAAACTGCGAAATTTACGGCCATTTTTTAGTTTCTGATTTTTATTTAAAAAACCTTACGTTTTTTGATATCATACGTAAATAAACGTTTAGAGACTAATAAATTTCCAACAGGTTGAGCTAACATGCATTACCGTAGGTCTTATAGTTTCAGAGATTCAAGACTTTAAAAAGTGCCCCTTTTTGTAAACTAGATAAAATTTTGTATTTTGCTAACGTTTTCGACTTAATATCGCTTCACCTAATTATGCTACGAAAAACATGCAATAATGACCTTATAGCGCACTTAATTTTCTTTAATTTAAGGGTAAAATTAGGTCAGTGAACTTTGCAGTTGAAAGTATAAACCCGAGATTCCAAAGGCAGGAGGCCCGCTATCTAAGTTTTTCATACAAATCGCAAGTCGAGTTGCAAAGCTGCGATTTTGGTATATTATAAAGGCCTTTTTTAGTTTTTGACGTTTAACTAAAAATCTATTATCTTTTTGATACTGATTGATATGAAACTAAGAAAGAACATTAAATTTGGAAGGATTTGAGCTACGTTGTATCACCGTAAGTTATATATATTTTGAGATACGACATTTCATAAAGTGCCCTTTTATCAATACATAAACAAATTTTAGGTTACGTTAAAGCTATTCACTAAATATTGGCAAAACGTTCGCGCTAAGAAAAAAAAGTAAATGTAGATAATAACTACATTAAATTTGGAACAAATTGAGCCGATAACAATTACTGCAAGTCTTATAGTTTGGGGGTATACGAGGCTTCAAACATGCATTTATTTTCTTAACTTAATGAAGGGCACATTTTGAAATGTCGTATCTCTAAATCTATATAATTTAGGGTAATGCAAGGTAGCTCAAATCCTTTCGAATTTAATATTCTTTCTAAATTTTCTAGCAATCAGTATCAAAAAGATAATAGTTTTTTAATTAAACGTTAAAAAGTAAAAGAAGTCCAATATTTTTTCAGTTTTTTTCGTCCTATGCCGAAATTCCTGTTTTGTTTTTCTTGTAATAAGCATTTTTGTACGTCCTTATAGGGCCTATATAATATACTAAAATTGCAGCTTTGCAACACGACTTGCGATTTGTATGAAAAACTTACATAGCGGGCCTACTGCCTTTTGAATTACGCGTTTTTAGTTTCAATTACAAAGTTTACTGACCTGATTTTACCCTTAAATGAAAGAATATTAATTGCGCTATAGGGTAATTATTTCATGTTTTTCGGAGCATAATTAGGTAAGGCGATATTAAACCAAAAACGTTAGTAAAACTCAACATTTTATCTAGTTTACAAAACAGGGTACTATTTGAAGTCTCGAATCTCTGAAACTATAAGACCTATGGTAATGCATGTTATCTCATCTTGTTACAAATGCATTCATCTTTAAACGTTACCTGATACATATTGTCAAAAAACGTAAGGCTTTTTTTATAAAAATCAGAAACTAAAAATAGACAGTTAATTTCACAGTTTTTCACGTATAACGCAGCTAGCACAACTTTTTTTTGCTTGCAAAATGTGGTTTCATATTGCCCTATGGTGTCTAAATAACATACCAAAAATGCAGCTTTACTACATGTTTTGCGAGTTTAATATACGATTTGACCGTACTATAAGCGTAAGCGATTTGCAACTTGGCTAAGCATCCTGAATACCTCCTTGAAAAACTGCGTAGGTACATTGCTTCCAATGCATCCCTGATTGTATGCACAAGTGACCTAAATACCTAAGGAAGGATATTTAACAAAGTACTTCGTATTTTTTATTAGATAGGTATATATGATTTTTTGTCATTTTATTTTATCTCATTTAAAAATTTGGTAAAACAACAATCTTTCGCATGTGGGGGAAATGTATGTCGTACCGAGGTTTAATGGTCGTGCGGGCTGCGGGCCAGTTTACTCACAACGCAAGTCACATCGCCAGTATATTAACTTTTTCAAAGTCAAAGTCAAACTATTCTTTATTCAAGTAAGCTTATTAATAAGCATTTTAGAATCGTCTGACATTATTAAGAGAGAGAAAAAAAATCTACTACTGGTTCAATCCCTACACCGTTCCTGATAAGAACCAGTAAGAAACTCAGGTGCACTTATTTTTTCAAAACAGTATAATAATACATCTTATTAAAATAACATGCACTAAAGAAATTATTACATAAAAAAAATATTTTTATAGACATTAAAAAAAAGAGAAATAAATAAAGGATCACAATAATGAACATTTCATTATATGTATGTACATTTATCTTTTAAGCTACTTCAGATGTCGAATTATTAAGTATTTTATTCTTGTAATCCTAAAAAACAAGTAGGTAGTTAGTTGAGGGTCACGTAGTGAGCGTTGAGTATTTGGGACTCGGGAAATGAAGGATAATGCCCTTTTTTGCCTAAATAACATGAACAAGTGAAATCAAAAATGTTTTAATACTAACATTTATTATTTTTATCCATGAATGATTAAATAAATACAGCTTTTTTCGACCCCTTAAAATGGGTTAAGTCAGGGGCGGGAACAGTTATTTTCTCCATACAAAAGAACGGTTCTTTTTTCGTTTTTTTTTCGTTCTTCGGTATATATATTCTAAGTAAATGTAGTAATAAAAAAATATGATATTGTTAATTACATAAAATATTGAGTAGTACACAAAGAGCGTAAAACATTTTAAAATATTGGGCTATTTCTAGGTTTTTATAAAATACCGGTCCCAGTCCATGGGTTAAGCTAATTGCCACAGCGAAGGTGTTAAATTTCGGTGCTGTTCTTATGAATGAGGACATTTTAATTCCATATAGGGCTAAATTTGAATCACTCAGTTAAAAATATCTCACTGATAAAAAAATCAACTCTTTTGTTAACATTATTAGTTGCCTTTGCAAAAACAACTTCAAGGTGATTGCCATCTGCATCTGCCTTCTACCCGCCGAAATGATTACAATTTTACAAGAAATAAACTAAGCGACAACACGTATCGGACATAAAATATTAACTAGGGATTGAAAAATAAACTCTTAACCGTATTGCCATATAGCTGTCATTATTCGAATAGCATCCTGAACACGCTAGCCCAGCGCTGGGACTCGCCACTATTACAACGCTACGTACAACTTCACGCGCCTGTTAGTGTGCCGGTGCCCAGGCGCCTTTAGGTAACCTAGTTTTAATTTACCATCATTTTTAATCATAGCGTTAAGTTTTGTAACTTCTACCTATGTATCTAACATTTTATGGAATCAAAAGTTCTGAAATAAATTATTTGAATTTGAATTATGTGTTTACTTTTATGAATAAAGGTAAACGATACAAACATAAATAAAATACTGTATCACATTCGCTATGCCTGTGCACTAGGCTCTCTGAGCCGACACTTCCGCAATCAATTTGTTTGTCACTCAACTCGAACCATTTAGAGAGCTGCAAAATTTTGATCGGCCTATAAATGCTTTTTATTGACCCATCAAGTACGTAAACGATCAAATGGCTCTTTATTCGGTACGTTTAGCTTTGTGGCAAAAGTTACTATGCAGTCTTTTATTTTATAGGTTTTTGACCGACACTTTTGTGAAATAACAGACAAGTGCTGTAAGCGCCTAAACAGGTACCTACTTCACCGTACCGAACGCAGTAAGTAATTATCTCATTGCAAAAGTTCCCCATTAGTATTTTCTATACCAATAATTATTAAGGCTACCGGTAATGATGTGATGTGATATTTATTTAATTAGGTATTTGTGTGTCCGAGCACCGCTCCGCTGTTAGGGCGAACTTGTAGGACGCACTACATGCACGTTGTACGCCCAGGGGCCCGTTTCTCGACCGATTGTAAGTAACTTAATTACAATGAAGTCTCTTTTTAACATTATTCATTAGATAAGGGGCCTATTGCATAACAAATTACAACTAATATTACAAGCGGAAATCTCTTTTCTATCTCTCTTACTAGAAAGAGACTTCCGCTTATAATATTAGCTGTAATTTGTTATGCTGTAAGCCCAAGGACTTCTGCTTGTATTAAAAGTTACAAGCTTTTGAGAAATAGGCTATGCCGTTAGAGTGTATTTCCCACAACCAAATTATTAAAAAGTGTTTCAGTGGTTTATAGTTTAAAATCATAACTGACATTTACACATACAGGAAGAGTAAATATTAGCAGTTATAGTATTAGTAGGGAAAGGTAAGTAAGGTCATCTGGGTAAACTGCAACTATTAGTACACCAAACGAAGGAAACTCAGAGGAAAAAACTCGTGTATAAGCGAATTTTGGCATAGTTGTAGGGAGTGGTGTTTTAAACCACATACTAAAAGTACTGGTGGTTAGGGGTGGAGCTAACGGGGGGAGGGGGGTGTAAAGGTCCTTATTTTTAATTTTTTGTAAATAACTCGTAAACCGTGGCTTATAGCAAAAAACGGTCTAGTACATAAGTAATCTACATAAAATTCTCTACAAAAATGGTATACGCATGTTTCCTCTGGGATCAATATGTTATGAGATAAGAAAGCACGAAGATGGACACAATAAAAATAAACACATTTGTTTAAGTAGGTATGGCACATACAGAATGCTCGCGAGCATTCCAAAAGATTTCAATGCTCAATTCCTGACCATATTTAGAGTCTTTAATGTTACATAAAATTTCCTGGATTCGGCTTGGTTTCAGAGATAATCAACCTTTTTTTCGAAATAAGTTTTTCGACGTAACTCATCATAAAACTTCTTTTTGATTACAATGCTACCACAATGTGTTTTAATATTACCACACCTTTTGCCTGGCAATCAAAAAATGGGAATAAACTTGACGAAATAACCAGTCCCTAAAAAAAATATTAAAATAAATAATTTCAACAAATTGTTGTTATGATAAAAAGTACTGGAAATGTCAAAAAGTATTCAAATAGTCTAAAATAAAAGAGAAAAAAAAATATTTTTTTGGTGGTATTTGACATTAGGTCTCATAATATTTTTTGTTTATTTTGATATCTGGAATGCATACTTAAAATTCTTTTGGAATGCTCGGGCCCGGGCGCGCCCTGTATGCTTATTTGTAAAAATAAAATTCCTAGTTATCTTCTAAACCTAAAATATTCTCATAATCATCGTCAAAAGATTTTTACTATGCATTCTAGACATCAAAACAAACAAAAATTATTATGAGACCTAATGTCAAATACCACCAAAAAAAAATTTTTTTTCTTTTTTTTTTGGCTTTTTGCATACTTTTTAACATTTCCAGTACTTTGTATCACAACAACAATTTATTGAAATTATTTATTTTAATATTTTTTTTAGGGACTGGTTATTTCGTCAAGTTTATTCCCATTTTTTGATTGCCAGGCAAAAGGTGTGGTAATATTAAAACACATTGTGGTAGCATTGTAATCAAAAAGAAGTTTTATGATGAGTTACGTCGAAAAACTTATTTCGAAAAAAAGGTTGATTATCTCTGAAACCAAGCCGAATCCAAGAAATTTTATGTAACATTAAAGACTCTAAATATGGTCAGGAATTGAGCATTGAAATCTTTTGGAATGCTCGCGAGCATTCTGTATGTGCCATACCTACTTAAACAAATGTGTTTATTTTTATTGTGTCCAACTTCGGGCTTTCTTATCTCATGACGTATTGATCCCAGAGAAAACATGCGTATACCATTTTTGTAGAGAATTTTATGTAGATTACTTATGTACTAGACCGTTTTTTGCTATAAGCCACGGTTTACGAGTTATTTACGAAAATTAAAAATAAGGACCTTTACACCCCCCTCCCCCCGTTAGCTCCACCCCTAACCACCAGTACTTTTAGTATGTGGTTTAAAACACCATTCCCTACAACTATGCCAAAATTCGCTTATACACGAGTTATTTCCCCCGATAGGCAACTTTTGGTCTTCTTTAGGTGGGCTATATGAGGTAAATTCAACTAATCGAAAATCTAATAGGTTTTGTAAAAAGATTTCACGTTTCCATAAATTAAACAATGTTCTATACCCAAGTATTCTAGTAAATAAATCTACTCGCGTTCTATCTCATAGTTGCATTTGTCCCTCATAACATTGAACATAGCTTAGGTTTATATTGTGTTAGGCATTTCCGATAGCGCTACTTGCATCCCGTTTAACGATTTCAGTCCCATTTGATGTTCAATTCTGAAGGCTCACTGTTTTCCCTTACCATAATAATATAAATAATGTCTGCAGTGAAACTCATGTAAGGCACTGAGGCGACCGACCCCTAAATTTCATTCGAGGTCGCAGGGGTGGGTACGAGGCGATTGGCCCACGGGGAGGGCAGAGCGGGGGTCGGGGGAGGGGTCTGTGGACCCAGGACGCGCGTCGGTCAAGCCGGGGTCGCGGACACTTGTAGCTCCTGGTAGCTAAACACTGCTTTCAATTTTGTCCCCAATAACAAATAAAATCAGGGATAAATGCAATTACTTACTAAATGTTTTAGGATATTGGAGATAAGATTCATAAATTGTAAATAGAAATACAGAGTTAGTTCATAAGCGTAATGTAAGATTAAATCGACTCTGTAAATGATTTTGTACAAATTTCTACTGCCACAACTGTGGGAATACAAGGAAAAACACGATTCTTTCTTACATTTTCGACATTCTATGTTTGACTAAACATTTCTATGGAACAGCAATTTTTCAAAGTTGTTCCGATAAAATGTCCTATATTATTAACAGACGCAGGTTTAACCCATCATACGAGGTGACAATGTTTATAATTATGACGTTTCCATACATTCGGGGTCTGGCATATCCTAAGCTACTTATTAATTTATTACTTATTTAACTTGTATCACATTGAAGAGATAATATAAACTACAGAATGGTTGAATTGGAACCAGTCTTGCTATGCTACAAAATCTAAGGGCATACCTATCCATGTATGGCTGAAATGCTTAATAGTGATCAATTATGAGTACTTACGTTCTATGTGTTTCTTTATTAGCGGTAATTTTTTTACTGTAATTATATATAGATATCAAAATTTAATTAACTTATCTAAATATACTTTGAAAGGAAATGGAAGATGTAGGAGTTTGCAAAAATAAATCAGTAAGGTAAGATGAAACGGTTTTTTTAATGGGGTAAAACAAAAAGTCGTGCTTCTGGCACAGCGTCTGCAGGTAGCTTTTTGTCTTACCCCATTAAAAAAACCGTTTCATCTTACCCCACCTTACCTTACCTACGAGTATTTCAGTCGCTTCGCATGGCCTAGAGGTACAATACACCTAAGAAAGGGACAAATTCAGCTTTGGTTGAGAATACCTACGTAAAATTGGCGAAAACGAGGTTTAGAAGTCTCCTGTTTCCTTCTCTGAAAATAGAACAAAAATATTTCTTGTCCAAAAATATTTTGGGAAAGGGTGTGGTATGGTTTATAGATGATATTCTTTTTTTTTTGTGTATCCGCATTTAAAGGTGGCTATTTTCGTAGTTATTGAATACAGTTATGATGATAATAAGAATATCGAAGCGACATGGGAGTAGCAGAAATGGATTTAATTATAAAAATAATTATAGCCGTGTTTGCATATGAGAATCGGGCCTTGCACCAAATGCTTATCGTATTTATTTTTTAAAGGTCTCTTCTGCCAAATTTTATTTACTGAAAATTAGAGCTCTATGTCTTTGTTATTTTCTGAGGTATGATTTTTTTTATTTTCATAGTTTCCATTACTTTCAACATGGGCTAATGCGATTTACGTGAAATTTCGAAACAGTAATATATGTGTAATGACTCATAAATTATTTAAATAACAATGAATAGTGCCAATAAAAATCTTGGAAAAAAAGTATTGAACAAAACTTCATTATTTATTCTCGTTTTTTTTATAATAGCTATACCTACAGTTCTTTGTCATGCGATTGCCTATATTATAGGTAAGACGTGCTACATAATTATGTTCTTTTTTTAATAATATAATAAATCAAAAGGTACCTACTTCATAGCAGAAAATGAAAATTAGGCCTTAATGGAGTCTGAATTGATAGTTAACTATTAATTAACCCCTAACTATGAGCTGATAAATAGCTAATTATCAATTAACCCCTTTATTCATAAACATTTGTTATTAACTTAACAAGTCGCTAATAATTGTTTGTCCCTTTCGGTCTTAACAATTTGTCCATAAGAGCAAAAGGGACAAAAAATTATCAACGGCTTGTTAAGTTAACAAACGTTTATGAATAAGGGGGTTAAGCTTTATTTTTCATTTTCTAGTAACAAGTACCAAATAAATTATTTAGAAAAACATATATGTAGTAGGCCTTAATGTAGAGGCAATACCATAACAAAGAACTGTAGGTGTCGCTATTATAAACAACGATAAAAAAATACTGAAGTTATGTTTCCAACTTTTATCCAAGAATTTCCATGTCACTATTAAATGTTATTTCAAGAATATACGAGTCATTGCATGTTTATTATTGTTCAAAAAGTTCATTTTAATTGCATTAGCTAATGTTGAAAATAATGGTTATTATAAAAAAATAACATATCTCAGAAAATAACAAAGACGGAAAGCTCAAATATAGAGTAAATAATGTTTGTCCCGGGAACTCTTTAAAAAATAAATATTGTAAGCATTTGGTGATAGAGCCGATTCTCTATGCAAACACGGCTACATTTTCTTCACAGTTACATGGATATTGTCTAAAGCACACAGAGAACACGTTGAGCGGATCGAGTATCATCATTACAGCGTTGTTACGAAAATTTACTGCCACTTAACACTTTCATTGCGGACGAATGCTACGCGCAACGCTCGTAGCCGATCTCGTGATTTTTCCGCTTTGTAGCGAAAATGGAACTCCCACCGAGAACTCCCCTCGGGAGTTCCCCGCGCTCAAAGTGTTAAATCCTCACCGACTATAGCATTAAATCTGTGCTAAATTCACCCTCGTACAACATCAGAGTGCTAAAAGAGGACTTTATTATGGACATAAGAGGATTTGATAGTTGAGACCACATACGTATGTGCCCATTAAGTGTAAATTATAACATTTATAACGTAATACCAATATTCTAACTTTACAGACGTATTGACTCGCAAAATGTTTGAAGTTACTTCATCATCATCATCATCATCATCAGCCTATGATATGATAGTCCACTGCTGGACGTAGGCCTCTCCTATGAACTAAGAATATTGACAAATTAGGAGGTAAATACCCATAATCGCCACGCTGGGCAAGCGGATTGGCGATCGGAGTAATGTGTCCACTATGATGATTATTGATAAAAGATTGATGATGGGCAGCAGCCCATGATGCATAAGAAAAACAATCTGTACAATCGGATAAACAAATACAAGAGTCAAGAGTATAGATAAAGTTGTTACTAAAGACATACTTGTACTTATTCAATTATAAAATGAACAACAATGAATAGTGCCTACCTCAAACTGATTCCTAGAAAGTTCCCTAAGTATCTACGGTATCTAATTGGCATTGAAAGTTGCAACATTGCACGAAGTTGTTGTAATTGATTGATTAAAATAGAATAGTTTTGAACATCACAAACATGTTTAGGTTGCCTGTTTTGCATGAATTACAAAAACTCGGAATACAGTGTGTAAATCTAATACGGGCGATCAATTAAACCAGGCATGGTATTCCTTAGTGTAATCATGGATTACAAGATTTTTTTAAAGTTAATCTTAATTATGACCCCACAGATCTTTTTTAAGATTATCGCAGCAGCAATGTCATCTGCTTTTGAAATTACCTGTCAACGAGTGTTTAACTCGCATATGTTGCTCTACATTGCGCGCCGAATTATTTAGTATGGAAAGTTTTGTTGCTCTAATTTTAAGTAAAAGTTATTTGCATGTAGGTACTTATTATGTTGTAAACTAACACCTTAAGTTAAGAGTTTTGCCCGTATTAGACGTACACCCTGTACACAAAAATGTCACTTTCATGATAATTAGTATTATAGTGTTACATTATTACATACATATTACATCATCAGCCTATAATCAGTTCACTGCTGGACAAAGCCTCTTGTATTTCCTAAGCGTATGGACGCATTAGGAGGTAAGTGCCCATAACCGCCACGCTGGGCAAGCGGGTTGGCGATCGATCGCAGTATTGTGTCCACTCCACTAACGATGGTGCTGCTTTCCATCATCAATCTTCAATAAAATAAATGGTCAGTAACACTTTAAATCCCTTAGTCGACTCTCACGACACCCACGGGAGGAGTTGGGTTTGTAAGTGTGACAAATGTATTCTTTTCTTACTGCTGTCACCACACGGCACATAAATTAGGTTTTACATTTAGTATTTACATTCCTGTAAAGACATATCAAGTGCATTTTTTTTTCTAACTTCACATGCTAAGTCTCTTCTTATTCCCGTAATCGTGTTGACCGCATAGGAACTTCAAGCCGTAGCCATATTTCATTAGTGATTATCAAGGAGCGGAATTCTTTATAGCAAAAACTAAACTGTCAGAGGGATTGATCGAGGTGTTTTATCGACTATCGATAAATAATTGACACTTAACGATTCGTCGTTTATTTTTATTTATCGTAATCGCGGCAGATTATTAGGGACATCATTATTTTGTTCCATGCCAGAAGAAACAAAGTATGAAAAGTTTATCTAAAATTTAATACACCATTTTTAAAAACATGTTTTAAACTTAATTGAACAATTAGTATACATCATGTTATTCAAAACATTATTGGTCGACAGTGTTATTAAAAAAAATTAACATTATTAATTATGTCACTGTCACTCACTGTGAGTCATTGTACTCGTATAAACCCAAAAGCCTAATTATATTATTTTAACGATGTTTCATTGAGTATAATTTTGTTAATCGATAGTCGATAAAACACTTCGTGCAATCCCTCTGACAGTTTGATTTTTGCTATGAAGGATTCCGCTCCTTGGTGATTATTATATCCCTCAGCCAGGGCATTCTTGTGTGGTACACTATACGCGAAAACTATTGCGCGTATGGATTTGTTATTTTAACATAGTCATTTGAATTCATATGTAGATGTGTTATCAGCAGAAAAAAAAAATTTAAACTTTAAAAAAATAAAATTGTTACAATACAGATTTCTTAGAAACACGCGCGGCGCACGGACTCGAATACTTTCTCGACCGCACATTCGTCCATCTCATCAAGAGGCCGCCGAAGATATCCGAGCGCGCACGAATCCAGAGCGCAGGGTATAAAAGCCGATGCCCGCGCCGTAATTCTTCTGGGAGTCGCTGGATGACTTCATAGGCCACCTCGCCCGGGCAATGTTCGACCGTGCTGACAACTCCAGCATCCCGTCCCTGCAAGGGATCGCGCCTCTCCATGCGCGCCCCCCGGACAGACGCTCTCGCGCCCTCCCTCGGGAGCTAGCGCGGACAACGGATCCCCCTGTCTAACCCAGGAAACCACAAAGCCGCAGACAGGCCAACTGACCTCCAAGTCAAGATTGGCCACCGACTCCACGCTGAAACCCCGGTGACAGCATACCAATGACCGGCCCGTCGTTACGGGTTGAGATGACTCAGCCACAGAGGGCAATGCCCTGACATGGCATCCTCCACTTCCATAAGGGAGTGAGAGACGACCACGCAGACGTAATTTTTCACTTAGCTAGCGACTGCCTTAGCGACAGGTACAACCCTCTGTCCTCTGGCAAGTCTCACTGAGTCTGGGAGTTCGATAGCGTCCTAGCAGTCTTCTCCCATATTCACCCTAGGTTTTAGCTAGGGCCTTGGCGATAGGTTCACCGACTGTCCCTTGGCTATTTGTATCGGCAGTGGAGGGTTCAACCTTGCCACCCACTGTACGACTTAACGTAGCTAGGAAGTTCCAGTTATGAATGAACAGTGAATGTATCTATACCTATAAGAATAACCCGAATAAAAGTATTGATGACATTGGGCGTTTCCGTTACTACCCACCATTACAAAATTAATAATTTTGTTCAACTACTAACGCCATCTGTTAGAAAGATAAAAAAATAATAAAGACCAACAATAATTGTTACTAACGCCATCTGTTAGAAAACTAAAAAAACGTAAGCATTTTTCTTAAGTGGCTATTTTATGATGTTCACAAAAAGATATTTCAATTTAGGAATATCACGCACTTTCATTATATGTAATACTTATTTAAAGTTTTTGGAATATCACGAGAAATAAATAGCAATGCGGAGTAGCGAAAGCCAAATATCATGTCACCTGGCCTCAGAGAGACCGCATTTGGCAATCCTCTTAATGGTATCATTGAAATCCAAACGATTTCTCTTTTGATGAGTCTACTCGTACCTATTTAAAATAGTGTATTTAGGAATACCATTTTAATTAAGATACCTATATTATTCGATAAGCAAGCGATTGATAATTCAACGGTGATACAAATATACAATAAGTGGGTACTTGTAGATACAAATTCAATGAATTCCTTCTACAACTCTTATTCGTCAAGATCGTATTTAATTTTAAAAAGAAACCTGAGACGCAGAATCCATTAAGCAAATAAGACGTGGGTATACCTATATACCTTCGTTGATGTTGTGACTACGGCACTTACGAGATCCTTGGTAAACTAGCTTATTTAACTTATATTATACGAAATAGAAAGCCTTGTTGTTTGTTTACAGAAACATTATTTTATTGTCACATCTAAGCTTGTGATAAAAAACATTTCTCCTTCACTCTGGAGATTTTCCAAATGTATTTCAATATAAAATAAATAAGACAGTTGTTAGCTAGATAGGATTCTAAAGACGATATTCGGCATCATAGGAAATAATCATTCGTTTTATAAAAGTGAATTGTTGTTTAAATTAATGTATTATTAGCCAGGTATACTCCATTTCTAATACCATGGCCCGATGCCACATAAAACTTTGCAATGGCATCGGGCCATAGTATTTGAAATGGAGTATACTTACTTACTACTTCCTGCCTTATTATTTTATATGCCTGGGCAAAATAATAAAGATAATGATAATTTTATTTGACCGATATATTTACCCGGGGATTCAGAAGCAGCCCTAAAACTGTAAATTATATACGTCGCTTTTAATAGTATACTAATGTACTAATGTACTATTAAAAGCGACGTACAACACAAGTGTGAAAAACATGAAATTCGAAACGAGTGGCGATGTTTTAAAACACGACCGAAGGGAGCACATGCATATTTGTTAGAACGTGACGACAACAGCGACAAACAATTAGACGCGGTACCTTCATAAGCAGGGCCCGTAATTTTCATGCCGGTGACATCAATTTGACGTCACGCTCCATATGGGGTCATCCCAAATAGTTTTATTGTTAATTATTAATCATTAGTCGTCAATCATTTTAATCATGTCACAAATGAGTTCAAAAGAAGTATATTTACTAGTGAAATAAATAAAACCTACTTGATACGTGCTTTACGTTAAAGAGGAAATCTGTTTTCTACGTAATTATTGAGATGTGTTAACAATATCATTTAATAAAAACGAATGAAATAGTTTTATTATAATATATGTTTTACGTATCAAGTAGGTATTATTTATTTCACGTGTAAATAGACTATTTTTGAAGTTATTGTATATGATTAAAATGATTGACAACTAATGATTAATAATTAACAATAAAACTATTTGGGATGACCGTAAATGCAGCGTGACGTCAAATTGATGTGATCGGCATGAAAATTATGCGCCCTGTTCATAAGCTTGCTACCTGCAATACAATATTTGACTATATATGCTGCGTAATGAGTAATTAACAATTTGTTACGTCAACATCGTAAACGAAGGCTCAACCAGCTTGTGCCGTGCACACACAGTTTAATACCTGCCGTACATTATTAGAATAACCGCAGCACGTGGCATCACTTTACGCTAACAGTAAATTAACATAGTACTCGTATTTACTCAGCAATTCAAAGTATTTACGACAATTCCTTGGGTCTGCTTAGTAGCGTTGTTACGTGAAACGTTTAATTTGCAGAAAGCGAGCATCCGTGTCGCGGTTACATTTTACTCACGTTTTTCAAGATATTAACGAATAACTAAATATTATTAGATAGGTTAAAATGTATATAACTACATACAAGGTGGTTAAAAATAAGAGCGGTTCCTTTGCGAGTGAGGTCTTACGGTTTTCATGCGAATCAATTAAAGCTTTAGAAGTCGTAAGTCGTAGTCGCAGAAGTGTTTTTAAAATATTTTTTGACACTACTGAATCTGCCTAACAATAACCTTCTAGGGAGGCTATTCTGAATTCTAAGACCTCATGAGTAAAGGGATTAATTGTGTACGATACCCCACCGTATATTTGATCGTACCTATTAACTTCAAAAGAATATCGATATAACTATGTAGAAACTGTAAAACTCGAAATCCCTAGTAGTGCCACAAGCGCCTAGAGAAAACTAACAAATGTAAAAAACACTGTCCTATCAGTATACGATTCGTCAGTAAAAAAAAAACAAGAAATGTAAACATACCTAGAAACTTGCATTATTCTATAATCACGTACGTTTACGAGTAGAACAGAATTTTGGTTTTATTACCTACTTAAAACCATAAAAGTTTAGTACACATTTTTAGTTAGTTAAATCATTGATATTAATATCTTTCTTTCATCACGGACCTATAAATCCCGGTCTTTTGATAGGCTTGCGCGGAGATACAGATCCAACACGTAGAGCCCCTTTGGAGAAATTTGCTGAGTTTTACACCTGCTGCAACCCATTCACGGGCACAAAAATAGAAATATTTATTATTATCAACGTAAAAATATATCAGCGGACGTGTTTCACGATGTGTCAAATACGTCAATTGCTATGGAAAGTCAGCTATTTTGGTTTACATTTGTTTTGGACTCTACTAAGGAATAGTATATATTTTAATAAGTAGCTAGATTAATAATCTGTATATCTGTGCATGCCTGTGAATCTAGGCTTTAAAGTCCCTTCATAAATTTTGGTATCATTGAAACGTTTGATTTTTGTCATCCACTGTTTAGCTGTCCTTGCTTCACTTATAAGTTTAATCGTGGTGGATTGTTGGATAATGAAAAGAAATGACGTGAAATGTTGGAGATTAAAAAGTATGAAACGGGCGTCTATGAATTTCCCAACAATAGAGTAGGCATGTTTTTACGCTCCTGTTTTATATCTTTTATTTACAGGAGGCAGGTAGCTAAACGTTGCGAGGTTTTCAGAATATACACACCGGCAATGAACACGGGTCAGGTGGTTTTTTTCATAGAAAATAATGCAATCATGGAGATTTCAAATATTTTTTAAAAATATTTATAGTGTAGGTAAAATCTATTTTTAAATCAGGTTGTATTGGAATTTTCCTAAATTTATAAATAAAAACAAAAACTTTAAAATTGACGTTAGGTCGGTTTGTATAGACAAAAATGTAGACCATTTAAGAAAACCACCTAAAATGTATGGTAAATCGAGTTTTTTAATCATGAGTTGCTCTTTTATATCTACGGAATCATCTGACGAAAAACTTTCGTGTTTTTCGGATCGGGTGAAAACTTCAGGGAAATTCCAATACAATCTGATGATATAAACGGTTCCACTTGTATTATAAATATTTATTTTAAATATTTGTAATCAGCATGTTTCTAGTATTTTCTATGAAAAAATCCACCTGACCCGTTTTCATTGACCGCGAGTGTAGATGTAAATTTCATTTCAGTTAAATCTTTTAAATTTTGTTTTAGTTTTTAATCTAAAAATAACATAACTATTAATGTAAAATAATGAAATATACACGGTGTTACGCGAGCATTGCGAAAGATTTTAACTATACATTCTAGACATCAAAATAAACAAAAAAAATTTTTCCTTTTTTTTTAGGCCGATTTGAATACTTTTTAACATTTCCAGTACTTTTTATCATAACAACAATTTGTTTAAATTATTTATTTCAATTGTTTTTTTTGGTAGAGGTTATTTCGTCAAGTCTATTCGTATTTTTTGATTGTCAGGCAAAAGGTGTGGTAATATTAGAACACTTTGTGGTAGCATTTTAATTCAAAAGTTAAATGACGAGTTACGTCGAAAAACTTATTTCGAAAAAAGGTTGATTATCTCTGAAACCAAGCCGAATCCAGGAAATTTTATGTAACATTAAAGACTCTAAATATGGTCAGGAATCCAGCATTAAGATCTTTCGGAATGCTGACGTAACACCGTGTATAAATATATAAATATGTAAGTAATATTTTACAATTTTTCATATATTCTATGTTTGACTACGAATGCCCTTAGGTCGTACATTTTGTTACATTTTAATTAGTCATTTTAATACCAGACGAACAAAAAGTTTCTTATTTTGGTGATGTCCCTAAAATTGGTAGAATTAAAAAAAAATCGTGCGTTCTAGCCTCCTCGCCGCTGCGTAGAGCAAAAATACTAAAAGTAGGTCAAGAAGTATGTATCTTTTACTGCACTGCCAAGTTAAGGGTTAATAGATTTTTTTTATTTTTCATATGATAGAAATCTCAAAATAATTAATATAATTCTACACATGCTTTGTAACGTTAAGGTGCGTTTAAACCAAAAGAGCATTCGCTGTTCTATCCCCCGTTCTACGAAATCAACCAATCACGTTTTGTGTAACGATCGAATTTCGTAGAGTGGGGGGTTAGAATAGCGAATGCTCTTTTGGTTTGAATGCACCTTAATATAGTATAAGTATTTAAGGATTCTACCAATAAGTACATGACCTGGGATGTAACGTCGAAACAATTGTAATTACATAAGATAAATATAATAATTATTATACACTTCCATATAAAAAAAATAGATGAACTAGGCAAAAAAAATATTGACTTAAATGTTTTTATTTACACACCGTGTAATAAAACTAATATTCGTTAAGTTCGAATACCTAATTCCAGAATAACAAAAAAAACAGAGCCGCCGGCAAGCCTGCCGACCGCGTTTAATAACATTACGTACTTTATTACAATATACCGAGACTTAGTTGTGGTAGTTCTAATTTTACGTTCGTAGTTTCATGCGACGTTTAAATTAATTGCACAACTGTGCTCTACGAGGGTGTACAGTCGTGTTGAATTTTATAATACGCTATTGTTGGGAGGATAGACACAGTACCAAGCTGTATATGTAGATATTACACATTTGTATGTGCTGTAAGCTCAAAGCAACATGTTTCTTCCAAACATGAATGAATAAATAATTTTATTTGGAAGTATTCTATAAGCCAACTTTATTTTATTTTTTAATATTTTTTAAAATGTTGATGGGGGAAACACAATTTTTGTATTGGAGTGTTTATCTTGACTTCCATAAAAATGGGCAGATATTATGCTGCGGACAGACGGATGGAAAGACGGACACGGCGAAAATGGCAACTGACATAATACTGGAACATGTTTTATATCTGAAGCACGCTTGCCTATTCAATGATACTAAGTAATATTGCAGTAGGTGTGATAAGCCGTCAGCCGTGTGGTGACGGCAGTAAGAATACATTTGTCGCCACCCCAACTCCTCCTGCGGGTGTAGTAAGAGTCGACTAAGAGATTGAAGTGTCACTGATCACTATTTGATAAAAGATCGAAGATGGGCAGCAGCGTCATCATAGTGGAAAGATTACTGCGATCGCCAATCCGCTTGCCCAGCGTGGCGATTATGGGCATTTACCTCCTAATGCGTTTATACGCATAGTTAATACGAGAAGCCTACGTCCAGCAGTGGACTATCATAGGCTGATGATAAGGTGTGATAAGTGGCATTAGTAAATGCAACCATAAAATTAATTACGTAATCGTTTAAAAAATAAAATAAAAATATGCGCTTTTCTCTACTTTTAGGTGCCAGTTATACTTTTATTTAAAAAAATCAGTTCTCCGTAGTAGCCTTCAGGCTGAAAACGGTTGTTAACCAGTTACTTAACAGCGTAAGGTCGTAAAAACTCAGGACGAGAGAGTAAAAAAGTATTAACCCTGTACGAGAACATAAAATAAACGCTTTATATAGTGCAACTGGTTTGAGAATGTAATTTGCGAGATAGTATATTTATACATATTGTATAGGTCTAACCGCAATATATAGGTACATATGTAGGTACCTCGTCTATGGGATTTGAATCATGCGATGTAAAGGTATATTTACATCCTACGTTTGAGTGCCGTTTGTTTGGGCAAAATACCTTTTTCAGTACAGATGGTGCAATTTTTACGCGCTAGTGCGAGAAGAGTTCATTTTATGTCAGTTCAAAATCTTCGAAGTGCCATATGTACTGAAAAACGTCGTACGATACACGTGCGTAAAATAAAATCGTTCCTCGTGACGATTTAAAGCACTCCCTTCGGTCGTGCTTTAATTTATCTCCACTCGTTTCGAACTTAATTTTTTTCGCTCTTGTATCGTGATTTACTTTTCTAAAATTTGCAATGAAATCTTTACATTACATACGTCAAATTGGGAGTCAGATGTACAGATATTCTATCTCACGAAGTCCGTTCGGCCTTTAATGTGTGTGTAAAAAGGCAGCTGAGAAGTATCGGTGAACGATGTAATTGCGATTCGGGTGGCACAAGAAGTACGAATGTAAACTCTACTTTGTGTCACTAAAAGCTGTACCCGTAATCAAGCTGAAGGATATAGTTACATTCCATAATACATGATTATTTATAAAGTTTCAGATACTTATACGAGTACTATTCTATTCATCATTTTTATTTATTATTTTGTAAATATTCTGGATAATTTACTCTATCCAGAAAAAAGTCAAGCAAATATAGAAGTTACGCAGAAAATGTAACCTAACACATTGTGATATAAAAAGTAACTATGAACTTCACTTCATAATCATAATGAACTCTTAGTAAGCTGATCGGACATGTCATGTCACGAAGGTAGGTACCTAATCTGATTGCCTGAATCGGTTACCCGTACAACTGAGCTTTGCCTACTAACAGTTGATTGTATTGTGTTTCTGCAGTCCACTTGCGAGCGCGTTCATTGACAAGCTAACGAAGCTTGCAAAATGGACGATGAACCAAGATGAATAGATACCTAATATTGACATGAAAATGTAGCGCTCGTGCGCTAAATGGCCAATAAGAGAACTTATAATTATAATCCTGGCAAAATGGGACCCTGGATATGATTTTAAAAACCATAAGTTATGTTATGTAACTACTCTGACGTAACTCAAAACGAGTAAATCAGTATGCTTAGCTTAATTGGTGCGACAGAATTTCACCGCGTTATAGATTATTGGTCCCTATTTTATTAATATAGCTATAAGACTGTTCGTCCCTTTTTATAAATATCGTTAGTAAAAGACAGGACGTTTAGGTATATCACGGCGATATACTGTCGCACCAGTCATGTGCTAAGCCTATATACAGGTTTATAAAACTCGAGTTTTCTATACTTGTATAATGTATAATTATGTTAGCTATGCACTATAATTTATATGTTTTCGGAATTATTAAGTTATGTCATTTACGGAGGTATAAATATTCAATAATTTTTCAAAAATATGCATCATACAGTTAATATATGACAAACCATACGAGAGCCATACGACATACATCCAACTAGTACCTAGGGCTTCTCATCACTGAATTTCTCTTACTTCGAACTTAATCTTTGCTTCATTTCTACAACTATCGATTACGATATTCTGCAGTATTAACACCTTAATACTGCAGTTTGCAATGCGCTTAGGACAATAACGACTCTTTACGTTTAATTGTTCAACGCGTGTTCGCAAAGCTAAACGTTTTGTAATAACATAAACGGCAAAGCAGTAAATGATTTATAAGAATCGAAGCGGGTCGCCAGTCTAACAGCAGGCAATAGGCGACGCCGGGTAGATTAATCTTGCAAAATGTCATCCAACTCTCCTGGCGCACGTTGGCAATCCTAACTGAGCCGGCTTGGCTTCGCGAAACTGGGACATTTTATAAATATTGGACCACGCATGATCACTGTACGTAAATAAACTTACGAGTGCGCTGTAAACTTTGCTACCGAGTATTGATGACATAGGTACCCTGTTTTTATGTAGTTTTCAGGAATTGCATTGAAAAGGTAAGTTAACCTTGAGCATAATTCAAGTAAAACTTATGAAACAATCATGTTTTTGTAAGTATAGTTTACAGTTAATCGTAAACACCAGCGCTTGAATAAACAGTAGACGCTTACTAGTATTGACCTTAAGAAGGAAATATAATAAATTGCACAATTGACAACAATTCATATTTTTAGGGTTCCGTAGCCAAAATGGCAAAAACGGAACCCTTATAGATTCGTCATGTCCGTCTGTCACAGCCAATTTAGTTACTCGGGAACTATAAATGCCACAGTAACGAAATTAGGTAAGGATATTTGTTGTATGAACCGCTACAAGATTATGATACTAAATTGTAAAAAAAACCATTGGGGTGGGGGCCCGCCATACATGTAACTGAGGGATAGAAATTTTTTATAGTTGTATATAAGCGTGTGGGGTATTAATAGAAAGGTCTTTGAAAATGATATGAAGGTTTATAAGTCTCATTTTTATTTAAGCAAATTGTTTTCGAGATATCAGCTCTCAAAGTCTGAAAAATGTGTCCCCCCCTCTATTTTTGAAACTACGCGATATTAAATTTAAAAAAATATATATGTTATGCAAATTTGTAAACTCTTTCAACGATTTTTGATTTGTTTAAATTATCTCCTATAGTTTTTGAGGTAGGTTGATTTAACTGTATTTTTTTTATAATAAATTGATAATGGTGCGGAACCCTTCGCGCGCGAGTCCGACTCACACTTGGCCGGTTTTATTTAGTGCTAGTTTTAATTGTCTGTTTTGAAAGAACTCAATATTCAAAGATACACGTATTTTTTTATTTCTCAAAAAAAATGCTATTATAGTGCGAAAATCCCACAGAAATGAATATACACTAGAAGAAGCAAATGTATCTATTTCGCGTGTCCGATCTCAGTGGCAGCCACTGGGATGGCCATTTCTAATGACAGTCCACATACGTCAGCTGCTGCAGCCGCAAATAAGAAAAAAAATACAAAATGCCTCATTGCATGATAATTAACTGCACCAGCCCAAATATTTCCAGCGCACAAAAACAAAAACATATTTCCCATCACACGTAAGTAATTTTTAAATAATATTGTGCGTGAATATTTTTTTAATATTTTTTTCTGTATTTTTATTTATGCGCCCAAAGATATACCTAAGTATCTATAGAATTACGTTACAAACCGGCGTTTACATTGCATTGCTGCGTTTGCTTTAAGCGTTTGATCGACCATGTGTGTTAAAGAGATGATGAATTTGAGACTAGCGATACTCTCGCGTATCACTAGTCTCATATTCATATTCGACTTCGTAGTACACCCCATTTTTCATTCGTCCGTCAAATTTAGCGACTAGTGTTGTTCGTTCTACAATAAATAGTGAGCGAGAGAGCCCACGGATATTTTATTTATTTTATCATACGGGACACCAACAGAGTACGTAAGGCAAGTTTACATGGAATAAGCGGTAATTATTTATATGGGTACATATGCACCCCAATTACATGTGAACACTTCATTTTCCAGTTAAGTTCTACACTACTAAGTTTAGTAACAATCCAGAATAATATCTTAGCTTAACATATTGATATACACAACAAAATTTTGATTAACTTATCTTTATCTAACTCTGTTTAGTAACTAACTCTGAAATGAATTATACAATACACTCACAATAATACAATACTCTGAATACACAATATATATTTTGATATAAAATCTATGTGTACAAGAGAGACGGCTGCATTGTTGCGGGGCGGCTGCATTGGAGTCTTTGAATCGTTTAGGTTTTCCCATCACTAAATGCCGACCGTGACGTCTCAGTGACAGCTAATAAGTTGGCACGCTTGGTTCCCATACAAATGGTGCTATTTACTTCATCTACTGAATATCTAAATCTGTGGGAAATCCCCTTTGATTACTACTTCGAGCAGGAAGAGCGTAAGTTACCAAGAATCAGCAAAATGACGTCACAAGTGATGTTTCATACACATAATAAAACGACTAAAAACGGTAACAAGTGTCAAATGTCACTGCCAAACACAATTGACATTCCAAAATCAAGATTTTTTGGTTATGGTAGCAGCTCTGATTCAACTTTGTGACGTCACTTCCCCTTTAAACTATTTTTAAGATTTTTAATAAGAATATGTCGAAAAAATGTATATATATATATATATATATATATATATATTTGTGATCTACATGCGTATATTTCGAAATGGTTTTCGATTTAGGGACATTTTTGAATCGTTGTCAATTAATTGAAGTAATATTGAATTTACCTAGAAACAATAAATATAGGTAATAATGCAATGAGCAGCAAAACTGACGACGCATTTAAGTTGTGGCTTCTAACCGCAATCAAAGCAACGAAAGTGGAAAACCACAGCGCGGTTTTTTCTAATTAAGTACGGATAGATTCTTAATGCCTTTGCACGGTGCAATTAAAGGGACGCTAATAGTATATTACATTATGTTACGATTGTATACTACTTATACTCGTACTTTTTCTACAACAGCCATTCGAGTACTATAAAATGGGTTACTTAGGTACCTGCTTCATTATAATGAATGGGAATATTATGTATATCGATAACTGTACCTACACAAACTTAAGAACTTTGAGTGCCATAGCCTTGATTTTCGAGAGAGATATAAAAAAAAGTTCATCAGAATCACTCACAATTAATTAAGCTTTAGATAATAAGCCAAAAAACACTAAAACAGTTGCCCCATAGTATTAAAAGTTTACTTAGTTCGCAAATACACAGCACACGCCGAGCATGCCATAGACAAGAGAAATAAAAAATAAGTAATTTCTTAGTTACGTATCGTTGCGTTCAAGAATAGTTTAACGTTGAATATGAAATTATATGATATAACTAATATGGCTTGTAACCTAGTTTTGCAATATTTTATTATTAAATAGTATATTAGTATATTATCTGGGGGAGGCCTATGTCCAGCAGTGGACGTCAATTGGCTGATGATGATGATGATGATGATGATATTATTAAAAGTAATTTAGGTATTACTGCAAAAAACAACCTGTTAAAATAGAAGTCGTACTTTTAAAATATTACATTTATTACATTACAATGAAAGTGCGAAAACATGAAATTCAAAACGAAATTAAATCTTGTGTATAAAATGTAACTACCAGAGTGTTCAAAGTGCAGACAATAAATTATGTGAAAATTCCTCTTTGCCAAAAGGACGTAATTGCTCTGCAATGATATTCCCACTTGTTTATTGTTCTAAAATCTGCCTATTATGACGGAAGGACAACTCTTTTATTTAATTTTAACGTAGGTTGTAATCGCCAATTTGCTCGTTGGTTATCATTACTTCATACCGTAAACTGGGGTTACATTGATCAATTTTAAAGTTTAAATTTCAATATCTTCTAAAATTAGGCGTAAAAAAATCCAAAAATAAAATAGTAACATCAACTTTTTGTTATCTTTCTCGGTAAAAAAAAATTAAACGCTACTTTAAAAATGTATGAAGATAGAAAAATAAAACGTTGTGATCAAAGTTAAACTGACATTGGGGTTACTTTGATACCTTATGTTTTTTTGAGGGTAATCGAATGTAAATCCTTACAGGAGTACTTTCTCCTAAGGAAATAAATAAATCCGTTCGCAGTATCAAAAGTTACAACAATTTACATCGTTTTGGGGTTATTTTGATCAAATATTTGTGATCAAAGTAATCTCGAAATATAATAAAAAATCTTCAGTATACAACATTATTAAAAACAAAAATCAAACATTGAAGAAAGAACAATCTTCTTATAAAATAAACGGTCAAATGGATAGACATACCATAACCGACTACCTATACGTAAGATTCTGATCAATGTGACCCCATGTAGGTGATCAAAGACACCCCATTGAATAAAAACAATTGTTATAAGTACTTAGTTTGTATTTAAGACCCCAAAAACGTTATATTAGTATACCTAAACACACTTGTGACAAGTTGATTGTGATTAAGAACCGTTTACCTGACTACCCTTATTGTTAGATTAGAAGTTATTTTACACACGAAAATAGCAGAAAGTTTACGTAATTATAAATACGTGATTCGCTATTTTAACGGCCGTACTCACTTAATGTGTGTCTAAACAATTAATAAGGACACCTATCGTTCGTGCCATACTAAAAAAAAATATATACGGATGCGTTTGGTAACGAGAGATATTCGCGTTTAAAAAATAAAAGAAGTTTTTATCAATGTAACCCCAAAGTTCAAAGTAGCCCCAGTTTACGGTACTGCAAGTCTTTATACCTTCTAGTTGTATTATAAGTAACGAATCTAAAGCGATATTCGATAATAACATTCTTGATCATCCTTTAAAGAATACTTCGAATAAGGATACAATATCGAAACAGTCTCTTAATTAAATAATTATCTTTAAAATAGTAGAACTTGTGTTTATTAGTTATAAAGCGGTTGCTACTTTATTCGTCTTAAACTTATAATGATGACACACAAGGCTACATTTTCGTGACGTCGTTCTACATAATTGATTAGACATGTCAATTTTGTATTCAGCGTTATTATTTCAGCGATTTTTTAAAGTTATTTTATTTCATCATCATCATCAGCCCATAGTCGTCCACTGCTGGACATAGGCGTTCCCCAATTCGCGCCACCATACTCGGTCCTCAGCTCTCCGCATCCAACCACTTCCCGCCACCTTCCTTAGATCGTCGGTCCATCTGGCGGGAGGGCGGCCCACTGGGCGAGTCGTTCGCGGTCTCCACTCCAAGACTCGTCTGCTCCATCGGCCATCCGCTCTTCGACAAACGTGTCCCGCCCACTGCCACTTCAGTTTGCTTAATATCCTCGTTGTTTTGTTGGTGACCTTGGTTCTCCGTCGGATATCCTGATTCCGGATTTTGTCCTTCAGAGAAACTCCAAGCATAGAGTAACTTGGAGTTTGTAAACGAGACCTTTTGTAAGAGTCGACGTCTCGGCCCCGCGTAAGTGAGGACCGGACGCACTGGTCGAAGACCCTGGACTTAAGGCACTGACGACGCGAAGATGTGACGAAGCTTCCCATATGCCGCCCAGCTTCACTCTTCTGTTAGCTTCCCTATTTTTATTTACTAAAAGTAAATCAGGAACTTTCCTTCCTGTTCCTGTTTATCCGTGCTTTCGTAAATAGGTATTATTTTGCTATGATTTCACTTCAGAACATTTTAATTAACATGTTTGAATATCGAAATATGGGTATTGAGAATTTACCTACTCATTTTGTGAGTGAACACCAACATTGTTCTAGCTAAACAAGGAAATATTCTACCGGAGTGACGAGAATTCTATATTTACACAAAAGTAAATATACCTAGTTAAGAAGATTAAACTCTTACAATTGAGGCAACTGCTTTCGGGCGTAATCGGATCTCACAGGATTTAAAACGATTTACCTAACAATGTATTTTATAAATTAAAATGTTTATTTATGAAGTCTATGTGATTCAGCTAAGAAATATTATCGTTTTCAGTTTTAACGACGTCATAGTTAGCTATTGTAAATTGTGAATAGAATAGAATATAATAAAATATTTTATTTTCTCAATAAAATGTGGTAGTAATACAATTACTATGCTTGGCCTCTATGTTTTACCCACAATGGAGGCGTCCAAAATCCGTCTTTCACGATTATTGCTGGACAATGCTGTGACATCTATTAAATACAAAACATCATATCAATACGTGGTTATAATAAATGTGAATATTAAACTAATAATTGGTGGTTACATATATTCGGATAGCCTTATCAGAGCGACGATGATTCCCAAGCATTTAGATTCCTTTACAATCGGAATGATCATGGTGTACAAAAATATTTGAATATTTAGGTACTATAATGCTATGACGATAAAGGCCGGATCAGATGTTTTTGTGGCCGCTTCGATATATCTATTTAATGAAGACATTGAACACTGTACATCAATAATCATATACCATAACTGACAGTTAATTAATAACTGTTGTAGGTTTTATGAATGTGCCAAATCCAAATTATCCGCAAACGCGTCGGCGTTGTCGCGCGGCGGCATGATAACCGGGCCTCGGATAAATAAGTATTTTATTTCAATAATATGTATCATAAAACATAAGTAGGTAGTTGCCCGTATGCTACAGGTTCTGTCTAAGTACTCTTTCATGCCGTCGAGCTGTTAGTTACTCGTATTTCGCGTCGCAGTATTATTCCAGTGTTACATCCTAAATCTGCCGTGGGGGCAAAGTAGGCATCACAACGTACTTGATATGATGTAACAGAGAACGAATTTCTTCTTCTCAAATTAACCAATTTCGACTCGAAAATGTAAGTAATCCTCAACAGTATTAAAATTTCTAAACTAAAATGTAAAGGAAATAGGTTGACGGTAAGAGTCAAGGCGAAGCTTTGCCCCAAAAAAACTCTTAGTGATATTCTTATTATCCCATCACACCATAACAAAGTAAATGGTATTTCACGTCAGCCACGTTAGATTTTAAAATGGTTATTATTTTTCTGATCCACTAAACAATAAAAACGATACTAATATTCATTTTTTCAATAGCCCAACTAATCTTGTTTCCCCATACAAACTCTGGACTCCCATTGCCCCTTAGGAGGTGAATTTAATCCTTCCTTAGTGCTTTCCCAACACCATAAAAGAAAGCTTTGACTGTGCGTTGATATGTCAGTCAGTTTCTTCTTTTAGTACATAGTGTGAGCACTTTATTTCGCTGCGTCACATCTAAGCAGAACAGTGCGAACCGCTGGTGCCGCTGCCGAGCTTGCTGCGTTCAAAAAGCGACAAAAATACATGACATTGTGCAATAGTAACATTTTTGTGCCTCTTTCATTTGAAATAACTGGATGCTGGGGATCTGAAGCAATTTCGTTCATTCGAGAAGCCAGAGGCATCGTATAAGGTAGAGGAGATTTGACGACCGCGCGGGGGTGTACCTGGTGCAAAGGTTATCCATCGCCATTCAACGTGGTAACGCGGCTAGTGTGTGGGGCACCTTCCATCCAGGTACAGCTCGTGGCGGACATTTCTATTAATTTAAGTTAGTTTGTTTTATTCACTTTATTAGGGTTCCGTAGCCAAAATGGCAAAAACGGAACCCTTATAGATTCGTCATGTCCGTCTGTCCGTCTGTCCGTCTGTCCGTCTGTCACAGCCAATTTACTCGGAAACTATAAATGCTACAGTAACTAAATTTGGTAAGGATATGTGTTGTATGAACCGCTACAGGAATGTGATACTAAATTGTAAAAAAAACCATTGGGGTGGGGGCCCTCCATACATGTAACTGAGGGATAGAATTTTTTTTTTAGTTGTACATAAGCGTGTGGGGTATTAATAGAAAGGTCTTTGAAAATGATATGAAGGTTTATACATCACATTTTTATTTAAGCAAATCGTTTTCGAGATATCAGGTCTCAAAGTCTGAAAAATGTGTCCCCCCCCCTCTATTTTTTAAACTACGCTATATAAAATTCTGAAAAAAATATATGTTATGCACATTAATAAACTCTATCAACGATTTTTGGTTTGATAAAATTATCTCCTATAGTTTTTGAGGTAGGTTGATTTAACTGTATTTTTTAAATAATAAATTGATAATGGTCCGGAACCCTTTGCGCGCGAGTCCGACTCGCACTTGGCCGGTTTTTTAATTAGTTTTTAAACGGTTTTTATTAACTTCACCGCGTATCAACTGTCGTCGATGCTTCAAATCTTGTGATCGATTGTTCGACCACTTCTACTGCACCAAATTTAATGAAATTTGGAGCTCGTGTCCAGTCCCCATGACAATGCAATATTATAATATTTGTATCCTTGTACTCTCAAAGCCTGATGCTGCAGACGTACTGCTTACCTTAACCGAGAGTGTTAGACACGTGAAAATGAAAGTATAGCATGTTTGGCATAATCAAATACTAACAGCCTGATCTTGACTTCCAACTCCTCACTCCTGATGCTGCAGTACTGCCCACAATAACCACAAGGTTTATCTTTTATCGATTTCTTGATTTTAAAGAAGTTCTTTAGATATTTAGTAGAAACATGCGAATTTAATATTAACGTCCAACTCCTCAAATCTGATACTCCAGTGTTACTGCCTGCCACAACCGCTAGGTTTAGCGATCTGTAGATTTTGAAGTACTGCTTTAGACATTTGGTAGAAACATACGGATTTCATTATCATAATCATCATCATATCAGCCGAAACACGTTCACTGGTGAATATAGGCCACCCCAAAGATTGCCACAACGGCCATCGGTTCCACGCGCGACGAGCCCCGCCCACTGCCACTTCAGTTTAGCGATTCGAAGAGCTATATATATCGGTTATTTTGGTTCTGCTGCGGATGGTCTCATTTCTAATCCGATATCGCAGAGAGACTCCTAGCATAGCCCTCTCCTTTGCCCTTTGGGTGACATTGAGCATTCTTATAACCCCATTGTAAGCGAGCACGGTTTAGTACCGTAGGTCATCACTGGCAACATACACTGATCAAAGACTTTCGTCTTCAAACCCTGCGGAATATTGGACGAAAAGATACAGACGGATTTAATACTGACTTCCAACTCCTCAAACCTGATGCTGCTGAGACACGTGTCACTGCCAGCCATGTCGGGCCTGCGGCCCTCCGGCTGATAGACTGACGGCGTGAGTGGATCGCGTAGCGTAGGGCGACCCGTCGGACCTGCGGCCCTCCAGCTGATAGAGTGACAGTGTGAGTGGACCGCGTAGGGCGAGCCATCGGGCCTGCGGCCCTCCAGCTGATAGTGTGACAGCGTGAGTAGATCGCGTAGCGTAGAGCGACCCGTCGGGCCTGCGGCCCTCCAGCTGATAGAGTGACAGCGTGAGTGGATCGCGTAGAGCAAGCCGTCGGGCCTGCGGCCCTCCAGCTGATAGAGTGACAGCGTGAGTAGAGCGCGTAGGGAGAACCGTCGGGCCTGCGGCCCTCCAGCTGATAGAGTGATAGCGTGAGTGGATCTCGTAGCGTAGGGTGACCCGTCGGGCCTGCGGCCCTCCAGCTGATAGAGTGACGGCGTGAGTGGACCGCGTAGGGCGAGCCGTTAAGCCTGCGGCCCTCCAGCCGATAGAGTGACAGCGTGAGTGGATTGCGTAGGGTGAGCTATCGGGCCTGCGGCCCTCCAGCTGATAGAGTGACAGCGTGAGTGGACCGCGTAGGGCGAGCAGTCGGGCCTGCGGCCCTCCAGCTGATAGTGGGACAGCGTGAGTGGATCGCGTAAGGCGAGCCGTCGGGCCTTCGGCCCTCCAGCTGATAGAGTGACAGCGTGAGTTGATCGCGTAGGGCGAGCCGTCGGGCCTCGTTTTAAACTTGATTTTCTCAATAAACCAAATTTATTGATATATTCCTTATTGTCAGATCTCTGTTATCTACGTTATTGTATGAATAATACGTCCAGTTGAGACACTTCGGGCATTCAAGCTGACATTTTTTTAGTGTCGGATTTCAAAAAATATCTATTCAGCAGCGACTCCCCTCTCGTTACACATAAAATATTGTCCATTACGTTTACACATGTTGGTGTCGTGATTAAAGCGCGAGAGTTAAACGCTAGCATCCTTAATTGTATTGCATATTACAAACAACATCCTTTGATCTAGAATAAGTTGCACTAAAAACTTGAAAATAAAATAAGTAAAAAAAGTTTTAAGTTAAACGGTTTTAATGCACCAAAAATTAGAAAATAAAAATTAGTTGTAACTAACCGTACATGCTACTTTTTGTAGATTAGTCACGTGAAACTATTATCACTGTAGTCTTCCCAAGTCGGATGCTGATAGCCACGTTTAGCCTCTATGTCAGTGGATTAAGCGTATCCTAATCGGAAACTTTTACCGAACTGAAATAATAACGTGGGGCGTTATTATGAAGAAACGTACAAGTTCAAAATATGTAATTGTAGCTTTAATTTTGCAATGAATCATTCATCTGTTCTAACACTTCTACAGAGGTATATAACTTTTATCAAGGCCAGAACAAAACTTATTACTCTATTGCTGTCTTGATTTCTATGTGTGTTCTTAAATAACTATAGTGACTTAATCACAATTGCGTACGCCCCACGTTTTTATTTCAGTTTGGTAAAAGTTTCCGATAAGGATACGCTTAATCCACTGACATAGAGGCTAAACGTGGCTTTCAGCATCCGACTTGAGAAAGACTACAGTGATAATAGTTTCACGTGACCAATCTACAAAAAGTAGCATCTACGGTTAGTTACAACTAATTTTTATTTTCTAGTTTTTGGTGCATTAAAAACCGTTTAACTTAAAACTTTTTTTACTTATTTTATATATTATTGATATATTCCATAATTTAAGTGTTTCATTTTTATAAGTATGTTATGTTAACGTTAGATTTTGTATTATTTAGATATTTTTTTATTAACTTAATGGTTTCAATTTCAATATAGTTCACACAAATAATACTTTTAACATTTTTAGTACATAATTAAAGTGTTATCATGAGTCAGCCGGCATATGTACGTGGCTCTACAAAAAAAGTGTACAGATAATTAAAGAGTCGGCAAGGTGTACGTAGCACTTCTAGAGTTGCAGGCTTATGACCACTTACTTAGAGGTGAGCTATCGTACTTACTTACTGACTTGGTATTTCGACCTTACCCACTATTAACACCACCTTCAGTGAGTTTATGGTAAAAAGAGTAGTTCTATGCGATTATTCTGTCGCACCAATCAAGTCATAACCATTTCCACTTATTGACGAACTGTGCATGTATAAATAGTGGAGTCATTTTCAGTTATCTTGTAGCAGACGCATGTTTGACTGCTATTCTAGCATAATAGTCTCGTTTGCTTTTATAAAACGGAAAATAAAGTGGTGTGGTAAAAAATCGCATAGAAACACCCAAAACGTCTTTCTGTGGTCAAAAACCACAGCGGAATCAGTTAAAATATACGAGTAGACTCCATGGGAAATTGTCTCCTACCCTTATTGCCTCTTAAGTTCATAAATTCCTTACTAGTCCTGGCTGCAACGTGCTAACATAACACAACAAATTTAGTTATCAAAATACGTTAACACTTTCCAGGGTGCTAGTTAGTAAATTGTGTTACGAAATGTTGTTATTCTGCCGTGTTTGCTATGGAGTGCATAGGATTATTAGGTTGGTAAATACAGGATGATTAATCCAAATGGGTCAGTATGGAGGTTTTGGAAACCATAACAGATAGACAAATCTTGTCATAGGAACCATGAGTTCGATTTTAGTAAAATGAATCGAAACTGGACCTTATGAAAAATTACCTAAATATTCGATATTTTGTTTTGGGTATCGGTTATAAATGTAGCTCTTAAATGGTAAATATTACTAAGCAACAAGACATCTAAAAGCAATATATTTATTTTACACAATTTTTTTTTAATTTTACAGTGTCACCCTTTGTTATTGTATGGCGCCACACCCGGCCCTTTGACTTCGTATGGCGAAATTACAAACTATGAGGGATATCGAAATCTGTTCTTACGAACCATGCCATTATTTAATCTAGAAATGAAGCCATAATTCCTAAAACACAACCTCGACGTTGGTTAACTAGTTTTTTTTAGATATATGACATATAACATATAGTATTTATGTATACTTTATAGTAGGTACAACCCTGTGTGACTACTTAAAAAATATAAATCGAAATATTCACATAATAATTAAATTGTTCCACAAAACTTGTATTATATGATAAAATATTAAAATGTATATCGGGAACACTAATGACAGCCGAGCTAAGAGGGGTAGGATTTTAGTTATCTGCCTCCTAGCTACTTGTTACTCGTTACTAACAGTACTCAGAATCTTATATCTACGCATCTACGCAGTAGTAGAAAACGAATGGAGAGTTCTAAGCTTGCGTCCATGCATAGATGCATACCCCATAGAAATAACTTCCTTCGTAAGAATGTAAACCCTTCACATAACAAGACAAGAGTGAATCGTTCTATGTCTAACACGGGAATGAATTGATGAACACTGCAGTAGTGACCTTTTATACTGTCAGGTCACCAGCCACCTGTTCATTCGTTGGTATCATCTACCTGCTAACCTGCATGGACCAAGCAAAGACCACTCCAAGCAAAACATTGCTTATCGTTTTCTAGATTTAGTAACTCATATCTCCGACATGTATATAAAATACATAAACTTAAAAGTTTTTATGTGCTCAAAGTATCACATACATATTATGTGAAGGTACTACGAACTAGCTAATCATGGAAAAACGCTGCTACGAGCTAGTCGCTGCAAACTCCGTCGTACTCGTAGTACTCGTAGACGTAACAAATCTCGTGCGAAAAAGGATGGAATCTTTTGTTTTATCTTTTTATTATTTTTTTTTCTTTAATTGTATGACCTAATCTGTCACAAGTTCTGAACCATATTTTAGTTTTCAGGGCTAGGGTGATAGGTTCGATACCAGGGAAGGTAGAATATTATTCAGCCGGTTATTTTTAAATTTTATATTAGTCGGATATGATTTAAGGCTATGAAGGCTTAATATTATTCTTAGGTATACTGGCTATAAATATAAAACAAGAGTGATTTTAATAGTTACTGAAATATCTGAAAAGTATTAAATAACGGTTTAGAGATTTTGGCTTAATTAAATTTAAATACAGCTAGAAACACGGCTAAAAACAGATTATAGGTAGGTTCATTAGGTATTTTTAGAAAAGAAACGCCTACTTATTACTTTATTAAAACCTGACGACCTTTTGATTTAACCGAAATTATTGTAACCTCACTTCGAGTAATTAAATAGGTATTTACCGGTCATGACAAAGATTGACGTCATTGACGCCCTTACGGAAAAAGAAATCGGTAAAAATTAGCTCTCAGCGTGCGAGGTAAAGTGTTGTATGAATTGGAGAGCGCGGTGGTTGAGATATTTTTATGCTCGTTTATTCAGATTTAGCTATTCAGACGAAGATTTCGAAGGAAGAAGGATTTTTCTGTTTCTTTAAGAATTTTGCTAAGATTGTTTCGCATTATAAAAGTTCAGTTATACAAACGTCTCCTACCTTAGCAAGCCGATAAATATTGTTTGTTCCTTTCGGTATTATCATTAATTATGTCTACATATAAGATCTAAAAGACAACACTTATTGGTTGCTATGTTATGATACGAGTAGAATAAGGGACTAAGTAAGTTAATATTTCATTGGGGTATCGTTAATTTACAGTAGTTTTCCAGTACAAATAAATAAAAAAGGTTGTGCCTCGAATTTATTTAAAAAATAAGGTTCTCGTTTGTTTACTGTTAAAAAAGTAAATAATCTAGAATATGAAGGGTCCACGGAGAGAACATGTTTAGTCCTATTAAACGTCAGGGAAAATTTGCACCGTAATCTATACATATAAACGGCAATGTCCTGACTGACTGACTGACTGACTTAAATCATCTATTATAAGTAAGGTTGATTTTCCTATTGAAATTTGAATTGACTAGACATGTTATTTGCGTGGACCCTTCATATGCTGTTTCAAGGTCCTTGTCTAATAATCAGACTACAGTCTAATTAACCTAGTTGAAACTGTTGCAATTGGCGTTTGAGGTATGAAGTGGGAAGTCCTGGGATCAAATCCTGATAAGTACATTTATTTGCGTCATGGACGAGCAATTATATTTGTTCATGAGCTACAGGTGTTTTTAAACGGTTTTTATTAACTTCACCGCGTATCAACTGTCGTCGATGCTTCAAATCTTGTGATCGATTGTTCGACCACTTCTACTGCACCAAATTTATTGAAATTTGGAGCTCGTGTCCAGTCCCCATGACAATGCAATATTATAATATTTGTATCCTTGTACTCTCAAAGCCTGATGCTGCAGACGTACTGCTTACCTTAACCGAGAGTGTTAGACACGTGAAAATGAAAGTATAGCATGTTTGGCATAATCAAATACTAACAGCCTGATCTTGACTTCCAACTCCTCACTCCTGATGCTGCAGTACTGCCCACAATAACCACAAGGTTTATCTTTTATCGATTTCTTGATTTTAAAGAAGTTCTTTAGATATTTAGTAGAAACATGCGAATTTAATATTAACGTCCAACTCCTCAAATCTGATACTCCAGTGTTACTGCCTGCCACAACCGCTAGGTTTAGCGATCTGTAGATTTTGAAGTACTGCTTTAGACATTTGGTAGAAACATACGGATTTCATTATCATAATCATCATCATATCAGCCGAAAGACGTTCACTGGTGAATATAGGCCTCCCCAAAGATTGCCAGAACGGCCATCGGTTCCACGCGCGACGAGCCCCGCCCACTGCCACTTCAGTTTAGCGATTCGAAGAGCTATATATATCGGTTATTTTGGTTCTGCTGCGGATGGTCTCATTTCTAATCCGATATCGCAGAGAGACTCCTAGCATAGCCCTCTCCTTTGCCCTATGGGTGACATTGAACATTCTTATAACCCCATTGTAAGCGAGCACGGTTTAGTACCGTAGGTCATCACTGGCAACACACTGATCAAAGACTTTCGTTTTCAAACCCTGCGGAATATTGGACGAAAAGATACAGACGGATTTAATACTGACTTCCAACTCCTCAAACCTGATGCTGCTGAGACACGTGTCACTGCCAGCCATGTCGGGCCTGCGGCCCTCCGGCTGATAGACTGACGGCGTGAGTGGATCGCGTAGCGTAGGGCGACCCGTCGGACCTGCGGCCCTCCAGCTGATAGAGTGACAGTGTGAGTGGACCGCGTAGGACGAGCCATCGGGCCTGCGGCCCTCCAGCTGATAGTGTGACAGCGTGAGTGGATCGCGTAGCGTAGAGCGACCCGTCGGGCCTGCGGCCCTCCAGCTGATAGAGTGACAGCGTGAGTGGATCGCGCAGAGCAAGCCGTCGGGCCTGCGGCCCTCCAGCTGATAGAGTGACAGCGTGAGTAGAGCGCGTAGGGAGAACCGTCGGGCCTGCGGCCCTCCAGCTGATAGAGTGATAGCGTGAGTGGATCTCGTAGCGTAGGGTGACCCGTCGGGCCTGCGGCCCTCCAGCTGATAGAGTGACGGCGTGAGTGGACCGCGTAGGGCGAGCCGTTAGGCCTGCGGCCCTCCAGCCGATAGAGTGACAGCGTGAGTGGATTGCGTAGGGTGAGCTGTCGGGCCTGCGGCCCTCCAGCTGATAGAGTGACAGCGTGAGTGGACCGCGTAGGGCGAGCAGTCGGGCCTGCGGCCCTCCAGCTGATAGTGGGACAGCGTGAGTGGATCGCGTAAGGCGAGCCGTCGGGCCTTCGGCCCTCCAGCTGATAGAGTGACAGCGTGAGTTGATCGCGTAGGGCGAGCCGTCGGGCCTCGTTTTAAACTTGATTTTCTCAATAAACCAAATTTATTGATATATTCCTTATTGTCAGATCTCTGTTATCTACGTTATTGTATGAATAATACGTCCAGTTGAGACACTTCGGGCATTCAAGCTGACATTTTTTTAGTGTCGGATTTCAAAAAATATCTATTCAGCAGCGATTCCCCTCTCGTTACACATAAAATATTGTCCATTACGTTTACACATGTTGGTGTCGTGATTAAAGCGCGAGAGTTAAACGCTAGCATCCTTAATTGTATTGCATATTACAAACAACATCCTTTGATCTAGAATAAGTTGCACTAAAAACTTGAAAATAAAATAAGTAAAAAAAGTTTTAAGTTAAACGGTTTTTAATGCACCAAAAACTAGAAAATAAAAATTAGTTGTAACTAACCGTAGATGCTACTTTTTGTAGATTAGTCACGTGAAACTATTATCACTGTAGTCTTCCCAAGTCGGATGCTGATAGCCACGTTTAGCCTCTATGTCAGTGGATTAAGCGTATCCTAATCGGAAACTTTTACCGAACTGAAATAAAAACGTGGGGCGTTATTATGAAGAAACGTACAAGTTCAAAATATGTAATTGTAGCTTTAATTTTGCAATGAATCATTCATCTGTTCTAACACTTCTACAGAGGTATATAACTTTTATCAAGGCCAGAACAAAACTTATTACTCTATTGCTGTCTTGATTTCTATGTGTGTTCTTAAATAACTATAGTGACTTAATCACAATTGCGTACGCCCCACGTTTTTATTTCAGTTTGGTAAAAGTTTCCGATAAGGATACGCTTAATCCACTGACATAGAGGCTAAACGTGGCTTTCAGGAAACGACTTGAGAAAGACTACAGTGATAATAGTTTCACGTGACTAATCTACAAAAAGTAGCATCTACGGTTAGTTACAACTAATTTTTATTTTCTAGTTTTTGGTGCATTAAAAACCGTTTAACTTAAAACTTTTTTTACTTATTTTATTTTTATGTATTTATGTCTGTATATCTATACAAGTATGTATATCGTGGCCATCCATGGTACAAGCTTTGCTAATTTTGAGGCTAGAGCTTGATGTGTGTAAGCTGTTCACAACATTTACATATTTACGAAATAATAATACATATTTGAAACGATGTGTGAGAAACTATATGTTATGAATGGTAAAAAGTACCTACCATCGAGAGAATTACGAGTATATGACTCAGCACTTCTTTATTTATGTCTATTGTAACAACACAAGGACACCGTTACAAGTACCCTGATCTATCCGCCTGCTCAGAGCTGTGTCACGATTAATGGCCCGTCTATTTCGATCTCAGTTCGATTACGTGTGTTTACTTGAAAACCCGCCGAGTCTGGAATACCTCGCGTAATGGCCGACTAGAATGCCAACATAGCGCAACTATCTCAAATTGTGTGGGGTGCCCCCTAGGCGGGGGAAAGCATGGTAATCTGACAATTCAAGGTAAGCGTCAGACCCATGCCGCCTTAATTAACTGAGATCACAACTGATATAACTTCTGATCAAAGCCTATCAACCGCCACCCTAATCCTAAGTTTTAATTACTTTGATGAAATATTTGCGCGAAACATACTATTAACCCAAGATAGTTTAGAGAAGTTGAAAAAACCCTACATATAAGTACATCATAACATCCATAAACTCGTATCTCATCGAGTGTATTAAATGCTATCATCTGCTGTTTTGCTACTAAGGCTTTCATAACAAAGAAAACAAAATTGTATTGATACCTAATCAAAATCTCGAAATCGAATCAGAATCTGTTCCTTCTCATTACACATTTTACAAAATTTATAGATATACTCTTGTTTCAAAATAAAAAGCTGACAAATCATTTTACATATATTTCATTGGTGATCCTAAATAAATTGCATTTTCTCAATGGACATGGCTACCATAAGTTGTACATAGTTGCATAACCCGAATTAATTAAGTATTTCGATTAAGTTTGCATGAGCTTCAGATTGACAATTTCATTAGTAGTGCGGTTAGATGAAATCCACGGGGCGCGTAGCCCAACAAGAATACCTACCTACGAGTACACGACTTCACTTCAGTACCTCCTTGTGTCGTTTTATAGGTATCTCACCACTTGAGATATGCTATGAAGAAGCGTTTGAGATTCATCAGTAATGTGTTATGCATTGCTGCTGCGTTGACGTGGTTGGTGGATATCAATAGCAGAACGCTTAACCGAACTAAATATTTATTTAAGAGTATGAGATACCTAATAAATAATAGCAAAAACTCATTTTCTGATTATGATTAATAATAATTACCTGTGGCCTAGCGGTAAAACGCACGGCTGCTACGCAGCGGTCGTGAGTTCGATCCCCGGCTCGTACCAATGAGTTTATCAAAAACTTATGTACGAAATATTATTTAATATTCACAAGTGCTTTCCGGCGAAGGAAAACATCATGAAGAAAGAGTTGGGACTACGCAAAATAGGCACGTATGATGTCGAGTTGCGAAAAAAAATGGCTAAAAAAATAACAACAACAACAATACGAGTACCTACCTGTTCAAGAAACGAACGCTGAATGCCAAAAAATGAGACTGAATGTTGATTAAATTTTTTGTGATAATGGCTCATGTCGTTTGTATAAAATCTGTACCCGCCTCTTTAAATATTTGTAATATTACTGACGAGAGACAACGTGCCGTAAGTGAAGAACAGAAAGGCTGGAAACGCCACGCTGCATTAGGAGCGAACACCCAGCCCTCCGAGTCTTATAGGAAGAACGGCTTGGATCCATGAGGAATTGTTGAAATGAATGTTAATTTTGGATAACGTAGCCTGAAGTGAATTGTCAATGGATGATAATATGGAAGCAATGTATATTGTTTATGAATAAATAAATGAAATGAAATGAAGGATATTTCCTAACAAAATTTCGTAATATGCAAAAGATGAAATGATTATCTATATATATAAACGGCAATGTCCTGACTGACTGACTGACTGACTTAAATCTATATATATAAACGGCAATGTCCTGACTGACTGACTGACTGACTTAAATCAACGCACAGCCCAAACCGCTGGTCCTAGAGAGTTCAAACTTGGCATGTACATTCTTTATAATGTTTAGAGGCGCACTAAGAACGGATTTTTGAAAATTCATCCCGTAAAGGGGTTAAATGGGGGGTTAAAGTTTGTATGGGAAAATAAGATTAGTTGGGCTATTTTATTCGAAACTTCACAGGAATGTTTTTAATAATAAATAAGTAAACACATGTTTCAGGTTTTTTGAAAATTCATCCCTTAAAGGGGTTAAATGGAGGGTTAAAGTTTGTATGGGGAAATAAGATTAGTTGGGCTATTTTATTCGAAACTTCACATGAATGTTTTTGACAATAAATAAGTAAACACCTATTTCAGGTTTTTTGAAAATTCATTCCCTATGGGGGTTAAATGGAGGGTTAAAGTTTGTATGGGGAAATAAGATTGGTTGGGCTATTTTATTCGAAACTTCACATGAATGTTTTTAACAATAAATAAGTAAACACGTATTTCAGGTTTTTTGAAAATTCATTCCCTATGGGGGTTAAATGGAGGGTTAAAGTTTGTATGGGGAAATAAGATTATTTGGGCTATTTTATTCGAAACTTCACATGAATGTTTTTAACAATAAATAAGTAAACACGTGTTTCAGGTTTTTTGAAAATTCATTCCCTATGGGGGTTAAATGGAAGGTTAAAGTTTGTAAGAAGGAACCAGATTCGTTGGGCTATTTAATTCAAAACTTCATAGAAGTGTTCTTGCCAATGAAGATGTAGGTACTTATCTACATACCATGTTATATACGAGTAACATAGGTACGATGAATACGTAGATACTTTTAATATTAAATTTTGGTAAGTAATGCAGTTTGCTACATAAAAGGTCATTGTGAGTTTTTATTTTTTAAGTTTAGACAAAACCATATTTATTTGTTTGTTCGTTAAAAATATCTACAATTTTGCATGGCGACATATGATTCAAAGCGAACGAATTTCAAATGTTTGTTTGACAGCTCGCGGACAGTATATGTATAAGCAGCGCGGGTACACGGGCCGCCTCACTGTAAATTCAGCTTTCTAATGCGTGTAGTTTATTTGCAATTCAGTATTTAATTATGTCATACTAATATGCTGTTCAATGAAACAGACTTCAAACAGAATGTAATAAGATAAGATTCTACTTAGGTTTAGGAAAGGTTAGAACTGCGACCCCACACAGAAACGAACGGCTATCAAAGTAGGTTTTGGGTTAGATTAGAAATGCGACTCCACACAGATACGAACGACTATCAAAGGAGGTTCAGGTTTGGTTTGAATAGTAACCCCATACAGCAACGAACGGCTTTGAAAGTAGGTTTATGTTAGGTTTGAACTCCAACCCCACATAGAAACTAACGGCTATTAAAGTAGGTTTAGGTTAGGTTAGAACTGCGACCCCATACATAAGCAAACGGCTATCAAAGCAGGTTTATTTTAGGTTAGAACTGCGACCTCACACAAAAGAAAACGGCTATCAAAGTAGGTTAGGTTAGAACTGCGACCCCACACAAAAGCAAACGACTATCAAAGTAGGTTTAGTTTAGGTTAGAACTGCGACCCCACACATAAGCGAACAGCTATCAAAGTAGGTTTAGGTTAGGTTAGAACTGCGACCCCACACATAAGCAAACGGCTATCAAAGTAGGTTGGGTTAGAACTGCGACCCCACACAAAAGCAAACGGCTATCAAAGTAGGTTTAGTTTAGGTTAGAACTGCGACCCCACACATAAGCGAACAGCTATCAAAGTAGGTTTAGGTAAGGTTAGACCTGCGACCCCACACATAAGCAAACGGCTATCAAAGCAGATTTAGTTTAGGTTAGAACTGCGACCCCACACAAAAGAAAACGGCTATCAAAGTAGGTTAGGTTAGAACTGCGACCCCACACATAAGCAAACGGCTATCAAAGTAGGTTAAGTTTAGGTTAGAACTGCGACCCCACACAAAAGCAAACGGCTGTCAAAGTAGGTTTAGGTTTGGTTAGAACTGCGACCAGTGCGACCCCACATAGAAACGAACGGCTATTAAAATATGTTTAAGTTAGGTTACAACTGTGACCCCACATATAAGCAAACAGCTATTAAAGTAGGTTCAGGGTTAGTTTAGAACTGCGGAATAAATATTACTAAATTTAAACCAAACTAAAATAAGAACCCGTAAAGGAAAACCTCAAGCACCATTCGAAATTCCCTGATTTAATTTACTGAAAACTATTCTTCGACAGAATGACTTGTCGATGAAATGAAAATACTTGAACCGTTGTCTTTGAAACAACATTCGATTAAATGATTGTCGACAAGTCAAGGCGAAACCAAAAAAAAATCACAAATATTAAACTTATTTCGGCCACTTTTGAATCTCCTGAGAAAAAAAAACAAAATAGGATTCATTATTTGCAGGAAACCGTGTAACATGCATAATATATAACTACATACAATCGAAATGGTAACCTCCTTCTTTTTTGAAGTCGGTTGAAAACATTTTTTTTTCATAGAAGTCCAAAATCTACGCGTGCGAAGCCGCGGGCAAAAGCTAGTTTCCAATAAAATATTACAAAAATAGTTTTTCTTATTAATTACTTATTAAAAATGAGAAGTGTCGGAGAAAAATTAGAACGTATAACTGAATTCAGTTCCCTTGTCCTGCCACGTTAACCTTATCATTGGTTACTTTGCAACACTTCACATACAGCCGATACTATCAGTAGCTAAATGCAAATGCAAAATTTCTTTGTAGATTTATAACTCAGGTAGAAAATAATGTTATATGAATTATTTAATAAGTATAGATTTGAAATTATTATTCGCCTAAAGATTGTACAGTCACGTTTAAAATATGTATGCATTACATGTCAGAATATAAACACATAGCACTAGGATCAAAATCGTTCATATATTTTTGGAGCCGACCGTGGCAAAGTACACAGCAGCAGACGCGATGCACTGTACAATTCTAAGAATCTGATTTCGCTTTCAAGCTAAAATAACTTGAGAAAATGTTACCAAGGTGAAATTGGCGGCTTTGTTGCGCGGCAGGAGACCTCGAATGCATTATTGAAATGACGTACGGCCCAGGATGTTTAAGCAAGTTTCTGTCCATAAGGCTTCCATTGAAAGCATCTTTCTCATAAGATAATTTTATAAATCCTTTCAAAGGAAAACCGTTACTTTGTGCGACGTTAGTATTATTTTCTCAGTTGCCTCGTTTTAGTTACATAATTTTCTTACCTTGACGTTCGATAAAAATCTTACAACCCTGAAATAAACAAGCTGCGATTAAAGCAATAAGAGGAAGCTCTTTTTACTATGCAGACTAGTGCTCTTTTTACCTATTTCTCGTATACTTAAGCGTACCCAAGAAAGGAAAATATAATTTATGTGCATAAACCTATTATTAAAATATAGTTCATGTATTTTCCGCGTTGATTTAAAAACAGTACTTATCCAAATAAATATATATTTAAATATAATTACTTCCAATGCTTTGTTTTCCCAAAAATCCTAATTTCAACGTTCTAGATAACAATCTTGAGAATTTGTATGATCTTGTTTATTCCCGGGAACGATTCATAATAAATAATTATTATGTATAGTTAGTTCCCTATTAAATAATTATCTCGAATAGTTTCACTAGGTCTACTTAATTTTTTTTTCATAATGCCTAATTGTTGGAGTATTTGTAACTCGGGTTATTAGTATAAAATACTACGATACCTCCCTGGCACCTTTTTATAGTTGGAATAGCTTCAAAACTTAGAAGCAGTACCTTAGTCTTCAAACTTGGTATAGCAGTTTAGTCTCTTTTTAATCATTAAAAAATATTTTTTACATCTACCAGGGTATTATTTCCAAAACTAATCCCTTTATCAAAAAATTATTACAGTACATAACCCTAGTTTTTTAAACGGTTTTTATTAACTTCACCGCGTATCAACTGTCGTCGATGCTTCAAATCTTGTGATCGATTGTTCGACCACTTCTACTGCACCAAATTTATTGAAATTTGGAGCTCGTGTCCAGTCCCCATGACAATGCAATATTATAATATTTGTATCCTTGTACTCTCAAAGCCTGATGCTGCAGACGTACTGCTTACCTTAACCGAGAGTGTTAGACACGTGAAAATGAAAGTATAGCATGTTTGGCATAATCAAATACTAACAGCCTGATCTTGACTTCCAACTCCTCACTCCTGATGCTGCAGTACTGCCCACAATAACCACAAGGTTTATCTATTATCGATTTCTTGATTTTAAAGAAGTTCTTTAGATATTTAGTAGAAACATGCGAATTTAATATTAACGTCCAACTCCTCAAATCTGATACTCCAGTGTTACTGCCTGCCACAACCGCTAGGTTTAGCGATCTGTAGATTTTGAAGTACTGCTTTAGACATTTGGTAGAAACATACGGATTTCATTATCATAATCATCATCATATCAGCCGAAAGACGTTCACTGGTGAATATAGGCCTCCCCAAAGATTGCCAGAACGGCCATCGGTTCCACGCGCTACGAGCCCCGCCCACTGCCACTTCAGTTTAGCGATTCGAAGAGCTATATATATCGGTTATTTTGGTTCTGCTGCGGATGGTCTCATTTCTAATCCGATATCGCAGAGAGACTCCTAGCATAGCCCTCTCCTTTGCCCTATGGGTGACATTGAACATTCTTATAACCCCATTGTAAGCGAGCACGGTTTAGTACCGTAGGTCATCACTGGCAACATACACTGATCAAAGACTTTCGTTTTCAAACCCTGCGGAATATTGGACGAAAAGATACAGACGGATTTAATACTGACTTCCAACTCCTCAAACCTGATGCTGCTGAGACACGTGTCACTGCCAGCCATGTCGGGCCTGCGGCCCTCCGGCTGATAGACTGACGGCGTGAGTGGATCGCGTAGCGTAGGGCGACCCGTCGGACCTGCGGCCCTCCAGCTGATAGAGTGACAGTGTGAGTGGACCGCGTAGGACGAGCCATCGGGCCTGCGGCCCTCCAGCTGATAGTGTGACAGCGTGAGTGGATCGCGTAGCGTAGAGCGACCCGTCGGGCCTGCGGCCCTCCAGCTGATAGAGTGACAGCGTGAGTGGATCGCGCAGAGCAAGCCGTCGGGCCTGCGGCCCTCCAGCTGATAGAGTGACAGCGTGAGTAGAGCGCGTAGGGAGAACCGTCGGGCCTGCGGCCCTCCAGCTGATAGAGTGATAGCGTGAGTGGATCTCGTAGCGTAGGGTGACCCGTCGGGCCTGCGGCCCTCCAGCTGATAGAGTGACGGCGTGAGTGGACCGCGTAGGGCGAGCCGTTAGGCCTGCGGCCCTCCAGCCGATAGAGTGACAGCGTGAGTGGATTGCGTAGGGTGAGCTGTCGGGCCTGCGGCCCTCCAGCTGATAGAGTGACAGCGTGAGTGGACCGCGTAGGGCGAGCAGTCGGGCCTGCGGCCCTCCAGCTGATAGTGGGACAGCGTGAGTGGATCGCGTAAGGCGAGCCGTCGGGCCTTCGGCCCTCCAGCTGATAGAGTGACAGCGTGAGTTGATCGCGTAGGGCGAGCCGTCGGGCCTCGTTTTAAACTTGATTTTCTCAATAAACCAAATTTATTGATATATTCCTTATTGTCAGATCTCTGTTATCTACGTTATTGTATGAATAATACGTCCAGTTGAGACACTTCGGGCATTTAAGCTGACATTTTTTTAGTGTCGGATTTCAAAAAATATCTATTCAGCAGCGATTCCCCTCTCGTTACACATAAAATATTGTCCATTACGTTTACACATGTTGGTGTCGTGATTAAAGCGCGAGAGTTAAACGCTAGCATCCTTAATTGTATTGCATATTACAAACAACATCCTTTGATCTAGAATAAGTTGCACTAAAAACTTGAAAATAAAATAAGTAAAAAAAGTTTTAAGTTAAACGGTTTTTAATGCACCAAAAACTAGAAAATAAAAATTAGTTGTAACTAACCGTAGATGCTACTTTTTGTAGATTAGTCACGTGAAACTATTATCACTGTAGTCTTCCCAAGTCGGATGCTGATAGCCACGTTTAGCCTCTATGTCAGTGGATTAAGCGTATCCTAATCGGAAACTTTTACCGAACTGAAATAAAAACGTGGGGCGTTATTATGAAGAAACGTACAAGTTCAAAATATGTAATTGTAGCTTTAATTTTGCAATGAATCATTCATCTGTTCTAACACTTCTACAGAGGTATATAACTTTTATCAAGGCCAGAACAAAACTTATTACTCTATTGCTGTCTTGATTTCTATGTGTGTTCTTAAATAACTATAGTGACTTAATCACAATTGCGTACGCCCCACGTTTTTATTTCAGTTTGGTAAAAGTTTCCGATAAGGATACGCTTAATCCACTGACATAGAGGCTAAACGTGGCTTTCAGCATCCGACTTGAGAAAGACTACAGTGATAATAGTTTCACGTGACTAATCTACAAAAAGTAGCATCTACGGTTAGTTACAACTAATTTTTATTTTCTAGTTTTTGGTGCATTAAAAACCGTTTAACTTAAAACTTTTTTTACTTATTTTATTTAAATACCTGTCGAACGATATATCACACTTTAAGGTTGAAACGAAAAAAAACCGAAAAAAACATATTTTTTCTCTTTATTTTACTTGTTTGTCGGCGTGATTGATATTTACATCTGTACCTAATATTAGCTGCCTAGTAATAAAATAGTTCTGAGGTGTAGGTATGTAAAATTGAAACTTTAAAAACCGGGAAACTTTACATAGTCTGATACGCAGGACTTCCTAATCAGTCACTCTCACGCGTGTCAAAAGCGAGGGATGCTAGTTAAATAGAAGGAACGGGTCGCGAAATCAAGAAAATTGTGATGCTATACCAAATATTTACCATGCCGGCTTGGAAACCGCTTAACATTTTTTTTAATTTAATTTGGCACAAGCGCTTGTTACCCTCAAGGGTGAAGAGTAATTTAATTAGAGTGAATGTAGTGATACAGGGTGGAAAGATCGAACTCCACATGGATGGCAGCTACCTTAAATAGGTATTGTAGCACATTTAGTGTAAGATAGTCTAAAACGATAAATTCTACAATTAAGGATTAATGAAAAATAAATTACTTCTTGAGCATTTCACGTGACGGGTGAAATCAAATTTCAAAGGTAGTTGTTAGTTTTCGTGGTCTCCCATTATTCTGATTGTATTTGTTATTTACAGAAAAACTAACGTTACTAGTAACCGTTTCAATCTGCATCATAAATACAGCACGTTATTTTTGTCATATTTGACCGATTCGAGTCCCAACTGGGGCCAGGGATTTTTCATAAATCCCTAAATGCAGAATTTATTGTTTTTATAAATAAAGAAAGGAGGAATTACACAAAATTTTTTATTTATAATAATAACCTCTCGTGTGCCGGAAATATTTTTTTAGTACAGATGCTGCCTTTTTTAGGCTCTAGCGCGAGAAGTATGTCATTTTACGTCAGGTCCAAAACTTCGGAGGGCCATCTGCACTAAAACACGTCGTAGAAAACGTGCAAAAACCAAATCCGTAACTCGTGTCGATTTAAAACATTACCACTCGTTTCGAATTTCATGTTTTTCGCACTTGTGTCGTAATGTACCTACTATTTTCTTATAGTTTTCTCGTACGCGGATCCACGTTCCGGCATACCACGGATTAAAGGTAGTTGCCGTGGCATGAGTTCTTCCATACTGTACATATATAAATCTTCTAAGTTAACCTGCATGTTTGGATTTTCTATCCTTATGCTTAAAATATAAAACGTAATTTAATCACTGTGCTTTTGTAACATATTTTCAAACGCACATTTGTAATTTAACACGAATAAACAAGACCTTGCATTGTTGAAAGAAACAACCTTTGTTTAAGCCGAGGGGACTTGACGCTGAAAAGGCCGGGAGCGGTCATTACTCACCTTTCCATCGCTCTTCCTGTAGGCATCGTGTACGCGCCACACGAGTCCCGGGCCCGCGTTGCTGCTTTCCTTGCCTATTTCGAAGTACTGCATGATCGGGTTGCTCTCAAGCTGCGGTGGGTTCTGGGTGCTCACGCTCTTCAGTTTGGATATTATGCCCGCCATTCCGGTGCCAAACCGACGGACCAATGGATCGGGGCGGGAGGGCTCCGGCTCTTTGGCTTGTTCACCTGTGAAAAGAAACATGGAGCTTAGGTCCTGTCAGTATGCAATGTATTTTTTGGCTAATAAACATGTTTTGGTTTGTTTTTTTCGGTTTAATTCCCTGATTAAATAGCTCTAATGCAGAAATCCAACGCTATTTACGGGTGGTGTAAGCATGACACTGAGTTTTGTTTTATTACTTAGTAATCTACCTATTATCATCATCTTTGAGAAATCTTCACGAAGGATAAAATGTGTGAGGAAAATATACTCACAAGCTAAATACCTATTCAGATAAAATACAGTTATTATAAAGAAATATATTAATAATACAGATAATCTTTTTAAATCTAAAGCGCGTTAAATTTCACTTTGATCTTAGAGAAATACATTTTAACTATCGATACGTATTTATAGATAGATACGTATAATATTAATTAATTACGAGTAGATAATCGAGCTAAGTTAAGCAATGTAATAAAACTCTGAGCTGGCAAGTCTAATTCTAATTACTTTATAGATGTTTTGTAAATTGAATTCCTCTTTAACATTCGGGGGAAAACACCGCTGTGTAACTTGATTAGTAGTAGTAGTACCTATTACCTAGCTCAAACTGTTGGCGTGGGCTAGCGCGAAAATGGAATTCCACCCGACTACAGCCTTTTAAATGGAAAACTTGCAGTCAAATACTGCTCTGTGTGTACTGTGTTCACGATATGCTGCCGGCGGTGAAATAAAAGGGCGTAAAACTTGAACAAACGCGAAAAGGATGGTAAATAAAACATCTTAGTAATTTTGTTAGCAAACAGTTTTTACTTACGTATTTTAGTGTGTTTGCTTTTCATTGTAAAAAATGGTTATAATCGAACTAGGTGCTTAGACAAGTTGCCAATCGCTAACGCTTAATCGTCAATCCAAACGAAAGGCAGCTAACTGTCTTTGTCGGATTAATATGAAAGAGTGACAGAGAGGGAAAACTACGATACGCTATTAAGCGCTAGCGATTGGCAACTTGGCTAAGCAGCCAGTACTGTTCGTGTGAGTGAGTGTCAGTGAGTGACTCCTAGTCAGTGAGTGTAGCTTACACAGAAAAAAGTTGACAAAGGTTTATATGATTGATGCCATTTATAGAATTTGTTCGCGTACTTTGCATTGTTACTTTTTGAGAAATATTTTAAGTTTCGTGTGATTAAGGTGATTTCTACTGTAAGTTATGAAAATTTATACATCGGAAGAATCAAACGTAGAACTGAGAATGACATCGACACCCCGAAGTTACTTGATTGAGCACAATTTATAATCAGGCAAGCCCCAATATTTTTAGGACAGAGCCCATAGCATTATGGCTATCCGATCCTATACAGAACATGCCAATAATATTACAAGTGACCATAAAAAAGCAAAGTATAATACTGGAAACAGAATTTGTTTTATTTTACAACCAGCATATCGTACCATCGTTTCAAGGAATAAACCTAGGACTACCTGCCCTTCACGAAGACCCTTGACCAAGCCCTTGAAAAAGCGACATAAAACATTACAAATTCCATCCAATCCATTAAATATCCTGAAAAAAATACGATCTTCACTGGTTTTTATTTTAACAAGAAGCAATACAATTAGGTACATTTAATTTTAATAAATAACTTTTGTCGAAATTTCCTTTTAATTCCT